>CALNHX010003695.1:0-143598 GCA_940337035.1 Agriotes lineatus
GCAAGCTTCGCTGCATAACTCAATCTAAATGTAGTAATGCTAACAACAACAAATACAAACAGTAACAGTCAAAAGAATATTTAATATTCAAAATAAAATAAGTCAAGGTTGGCGGCACCCAACTTACACACAAATGTAATTGTATATCGGAACAAAACAGACAACACAACATGTTAAAAACTTTAATTCAAGTAGCATTCCCAAACTCACTAGTAATAGCTTAAATTACAACTTCAGGCTAACACCTGTGTGCAATTGCAATTGAATATAGTATACACGCTATTTCAGCAATTTCGATATATTTAAATACTCGCACTTTAGCGGTAATAAACAATTGAGCCAAAAGATTGATTCGACTCGCTCAGTTTGAGTTGCTAAGATCTTAGTAGGAACTGACATACGTTTGCGGCATAATGCTATTGTCGATTAAAAACATGCTGATAAGGGCATGTACGTACAATTAATTAATGATAAAGTCCAGCGATCGGCAGGGGAGTCTTGTTCGTTACATTTTTCTATGAAGACGCAAGGCCAACTAACTGCATGATTCTCAGAATCCCAAGGTTGCCACTGAAAGAAGTTAGCATCAAAAGGAAGCAGCGTTTAACTGGATTTCCTGGCTACGTACAAACGCGAAATCGGGAAACTGGTTAGCTCAAGGAAGAGTCAAAACGTTAGCTTAGGGTTGCTGAATTTAAGCCTTAGTGAGAGCCCATACTAGTCGAATTTTAGCCCGTAGCTGCTGGAACGGTGTTCACGGCCTAATTATTGTGAAAGACGCATCGCAGCGATTTCGAGGAACGAAAGGCGCAGAGCAACGCTACAAGCGACTCGCTTGAAAACAAGAACGGCCTCTCGGAAAATCAATACTATTCCAGATATTCTGCTGTTTTAATAGCCTACTCGGGTCGAAATGTGAGAACCAAGCCTCTACACGAAAATGTTGCAGGTGTGTATCTCTGAATGCGGACGCTTTCCGCGATAAGCTTGAATTCTTTTGCTACAAAATATAGCTACAATGTGGTCCGAAAGTCGATGTTAAATGCATTAACGCGATTTTGAAATAAAATTGAAACGAGGCGTTACAATATTAACGAACGTGTATTGTTCAATATTTTATCCTCAATAAATTCTAATTTAATTTATTCTTTGTTTTTATAAAAGAGAGTACGGTAATACATATTACCGCACTGAGTGCGGTAGTAAAGCTCTTAACGATACTCAAATTGATTTGGCAAGTAGTTTATAACAACACCGATGAAGATAAATACATTTACCATGACGGTATGTTAAAAAGAAAAGTTTATTTGTAAGTGGTTTTAAGTTTTGTACGGTACTTTAATAGGAATTAAATACTTTTTCATTAAGCTTTTAAATGCTAAAAAGCTATACCGGGTGGCTGGTCATACCTCTGAACATAAGCAATTTACATGGCTTATCACGGTTATGTATATTCCTGCTCACCATTTTTATGGAAAAAATGGTAGCGGTACTAAATTAAAGGGAATAATTTTCCGCGTCGTTTAGTATTAAAAATGTATTGGATAATGCTAATTGTGCATAAAAATAATAATTTTAAAATTTAAATATTCCCAAATAAAAGTGAGCGGAATATCTAAATTTTAAAATTAATATTTTTATGCATAATTAACATTATACAATAAGTTTTTGATACTAAACGACGCGGAAAATTAGTCTCTTTAATTTAATACCACTACTATTTTTTTCCATAAAGATGGTGAGCAGATATATGCATAACCGTGATAAGCCATGTAAATTGCTTATGTTCAGAAGTATGACCAACCACACGGTATAAAAATATACTGTCATACATTTTTGCATTCGAACCAAAAGAGAATTTATATCCAAATATGTTCTTCAGAAAGGAATATTATAATATATTTTTGAAAGTAAATATGGTGAATCTATGTAATTATTTACAAATTTATAGAAAATACAAGTATGAGTTGTTATTCTGTTTTGACGAATAGGAATAATTTTGAATTGTTTCCGTACTGGATGATAGTTGTAATTTTCAATCGTAATGTTGGCTGTAAATGCAAGAAACTTAAAAGTTATTTTGAACTGCTTCTATTCTCTTTGAATAAACAGCATGTTGAGAAAGCAATAACGCAATAAGCAATAGAAAGCTTACTGCCAACGAAGGCATTATATAAAGTTTCTTTTTAATCATCTATAAATCCTTCAATGTGGTTTGAGAAAGTCCATATTGAATCTAGAGTTACCCTCAAATTTCTACTTTCCTCCAAGGAAGTTAGTTATCGTGTAATAGCGATGACAGATATTCCTGTTAGAGCTGTGCAAATTACTTTGAAATAGTTATTTATGGTGCGGCCTTGAGGGCTCAACTTTTCTCGCGTGGATTATTTGTAATAACACACGCGTGCCATACAAAATTTTGGTAACAGTTTACTTTAGCATGAAACGCTTAATAACTGTTTTTTTTTGGAATTCCTAGAAAAAGGCCATGCAGAACAAAAAGTAAGTACAGAGAAGTCGGCGGAAAGGCGTTTTTAAATACAAAATTTACAAAAATCCATCAGAGATTCCGAACAACACGAAAATCAGTCAATTAATATCTATAAAAAAGATTTTTTTTTATTGACAGCCGTGAAAAGTCATAGTGACAATTTGCAAAGTACGGAGAGTTTCGTGTTATAACTTTGGCAATACTGAAGTGTATTGTCAGTCTATGTCAAATTGGAAGTTAGTAGGTTAGTAGACTGAAGCAAAACTTAACCTACAAATTTCGAATTTGACATAGCATGACAGTGTTTAAAATAACGCTGTATATTTCAATTACCTATCAATTTATTACATGGCAATTATAATTACACAACATAAATTATTTTTTCAATGACTTTCACTAGAAAGTGTTGTATATTTGTATTAAGTAGTATTTACATAGCCATGTGTTAGTACATTGTCTTAAACAAGCAAATTGAAATTAATAAATAATTATTATGAGACAATATTGTATAATGAATCTATTTGTTGTCAATTGTTATGGGAAAAATTAACTCTTACCGCAGACATATTTTTCGTTTGGGAAATAAAATAAAAAGCGAAGAAAAATGTCGGTGCCGAAATAAATGACTTGATGGGTATAAATCAATATGATAATGGCTAACGGTAAAGTACTGAACTCTGTCCACACATACATAAAGCAAATATCGCTCTCGATTTATAACTTAAATGATTTCAATAATTGAATTTTATGCCAAACTCAGGGCTAATGCATTTTGTCTATTTGCAATTACTTAGGGCATAGCCCCGGTAAAGCATGAAATAAAAAAAACTCTTGTCTCAGGGGAGTAGGTTCATTAACTTTGTACTACAAATGCTTTGCTGTATGATAAATTAACCAGTATGGCAGATGCTTCCATTCGTATTTGACAGGTCTATAACCTTAAAATTTACTGCAACAACAAAATGATTTGCCGGTACCAGAAATAGCGTAAATTGAATTAAAAACACCGAAAAGGGCAAGACCACATCAGGTAAATACTGCGAATTATGTGACGTAGCTTCTGGATAACCTTGTTTGTTTCTGTGACCTAGGGGACGCCAAAACTTGCGGTTGTTTTATTTCCGGCAAGACTTGCAATATCGGATTCAAACCACAAATTTAAGGGACGCTTCCTCGATTATTCGAATCTGGACGGATCTACGCAGCCGGAATCACGTTCAAGACCTCGGGCAATGTCCATTTTTGAAGGGACCCAAATTCTCCGGACCTGGTTCAACTGCTTCCTGTGAAATTTACCTTTTGAAGTGGTGCTCCGATGCTGGCTCGCACAATGAAGAGACGCCACGGCTTCTATCAACTTAGTGACGGTTATCCACCCAGGCACTCCTGAAGGTCTTCTGCCAACGTAGCACACCCAATTCTTACTTGCCTATGTCTCGAACTGCCCGATAACTTGTCCAAAGTTTGGCCTCGCTATAGGACGCACCTGGTGAAATGTTGCTGGGCTTATTCTTGTTCCTTGGAATTTGATATCACTTGCAAAATTAGCCACAAAGATGCCCTGCACACTGGTGAATATTAATAACACTGTTTGGGCGCAACAAATAACTTTCTCTATTAATAATTTTATAAAAACTGGGAGGTCAACTGGCACCCAGCCTAAATGTTACAAGCTTCTATTCAATTTTTTTTGACAAATGACTGTCTCGTATCCTAGCAATAACGATTTACGTTTGTTTATAGAAATAAGATTTAATTTACATTTTGCTTATGGGCTATAGTTTTGCTTAACTACTAATATGTGTTTTTCTTTGAAATTTTCCACGTAGCACTTTGAAGTGCTTTTATTCACTTGAGTTAATTGCACCGATTCATATGCGTTTATTTAGTACTGTATCAATTGTCTGCGTCTTCCAATAGGTTGCCTTATTGCTCTTTGCAATATTTACTTCCTCGTACTGCTTTGCACTGACTGCTTTGCCGTTTGTTGGCTTATAAACCTTTAATACTCATAACGCCCGTACAATTTCTGTATTTCACAAACTATTTTTGTATTATTTTAAAGTTCATATTGTATTGACGTTACTAAACTCAAATCTGTCAGCTACATAATTCAAGCTGCATTTGCCATTCCGAACATCTATTATGACTGAAACTTTGAACGTAACCCTTTCGAATTCTGTCTCATCTCAACGTTTCTTACTCAAATTATAATTGCTGCTGCTCATATCAAGTGCATTTATTAGTGTAAAATTACTGACTTTCTTGCAATAAATAAAATATTAAATTCTGTGCTCATTTTGGATCTATTCATTTTTGTGTTAATTAGGCAATCATAATTGCGGTGGGCAGTAAACCATTACAGTATAGCAGCATTTCTTGTTCCGAAAAGGCAAGCCACATGTGATGATCACCATTAAATTTGATCCTTAATTTGACAAACTAGATCAAGTGCTGCTTTTACATATTTTTTCTTAAAGTTGATGTAATAAAGAGATTTTTTTCTATATTATAGTACAACGTTTATTGTACCTGTTTGGTTGGAGTAATCTTTACTGATATTTTTCAAAACAACCTAGGCTATGCCAGTGCAATTTGAAAATTTGTAAATGATTTTTGGAGAAAACGCACTATTTCAAGAACGTGTGTTTTGATGGAAATATCTGTACAGAATGGTTCCGTTAGCATTTTACATCGGATCACATATAACCTCATACATTTCCGAAAACCAATACAAGGTCAATATTCATAGGTAAAAATCGTTTCACCAGCTGAAGTCTAGCCGTCCAGGAAATGCAGGGTGTAGTCAAACCTCTCTCTTTGTTAGCTACGATTTCCACTCGTTGTAAACATTAAGGTCACTAGATTAACACACTAAAGATAATTTTCTGTATCTCTAATTTTCCTTTTTTCTGACCCGTCATTTGCTTTATCGTTCTCCACATTTGTTTACTATCCTGTTTTGAATTATCTATTTCACTTCATAGAATTTCTTTTTTTTTTTGTCTTACTCTGTATGTTACCTGAATTATTTTGATTTTGTATGCTGTCCAGTCTGTTGCTAACTGGGCACGTGTACATTTGTGTAAGATCTTGTGCTTTTAGAGCCTCCTTTAGACCATAACTGCACTGCTCTGGACTGTTCTCGCAAGTGCCTGAGAGCTTCACGTATCCGATACAGCTGCCAACTATTTTCCACCGCGATTCTGTATCCCGCATACTGTATCTCGCATACTGTATCTCGCATATAGTATCCACGGCTGAAAGGGGCATTAATAAGTACCTTTTGTGTTTTGAACACGGCAAAACATCATTGAGAAAAGTTGTTCAAAATCTAAAATTATGGTGCCACCCAAAATTTCTGAAATATTGAGTGACATGAAACCGTGTTTATTGGAAGGAATTGCAATTTTTTTTCATCTAATACATACGGTTTCATAAAAGTAGGCCAATATTTCCGAAACAACTGTTTTTTAGTAAAATTTTTTTCTATTTTGCGTTTAGAATAACTCCATTTTAGCACCAAAATGACGTCGCTATGAAATGACGTCATTTGGGTGCTATAAAACACTCGTTGCAGAAGGTCCTTCAAGCACTCATTTGTTCTTCAACTCGCCGCTATGCGGCTCGTTTCAAATTCGTGCTTGAATAGATGCCTTCTGCAACTTGTATTTTAATATAATAATTTTTCTACACTACTCAAAAGAAAAAAGTAGTCACGTATTCAAAGTGGCGTAAATTTAATGCCAGTTTAGAAATTTTGTTGAAACTTGGTTTAAGTGAACACTTGTCCTTTATCTTTAATAATTTCCACATAATACAAAAATATCATCAAGTGTGTTTATGTCAAATAAGTTAGATAAATTAAGTAACAAAAAACAAAGTAGGGTGAACATTATTATTACATGCATACATGCTAGTGTACTTGTTAAAAATGCTTCTTAACATTATGGGTGAACATATTCAAGATGCACCACAAAGAAGAAGGCAACTAACGCCAATACAGGTTATGCGAGCGGTAACTTTACTACGAGAAGGGCGATCTCAGCGGTACGTGGCTTAACAATTGGGAATTGTACAGGGAACTGTGTGGAAGCTCTGGCGACGTTACAGGGAGACTGGGCTTGTTACTACACGTCCGGGTAGTAGTCGAATCCGAAAAACTACTGTAGGTGAGGACCGTTTTCTTCGTTTGCAAGCCCTACGCAGTCGTACAGCTGCAGCACGAGACCTTCAAGCAGACGTTCGACAAGCTTCTGGGTGCATAATTAGTCACCAAACTGTTAGAAATAGACTGCATGACGTTAATCTGAGGTCGAGAAGACCAGTTAAAGTGCCCAAATTGTCCAGAAATCAACGTAGAATGCGAGACAATTCGGCCGAGAACACCTAAACTGGAAACTGAGGCACTGGCGACGTATCATCTATCATGTTTACTACAGATGAGTCTAGGTTCCTTCTATCAGGTAATAATGGACGTTTACGTGTATGGAGGAGACCAGGAGAACGTTACCTTTCCAATACAATGCATGAAACTATTCGTTTTGCTGGAGGGTCGGTAATGGTATGGGGCGGCATCACATTAGATACTCGTAATGAGCTTGTCATTGTTCGAAATGGTGCTCTAAATGCACAATGATACATAAATGAAATCGTACATGTACATGTTCGTCCGTATGCCCAAAATATTGGTCGGGAATTCGTGTATATGCATGATAATGCTAGCCCACACATCGCAAACATAGTGATTAATTATCTTCAAGATCAAGATATTCAAACAATGAATTGGCCAGCATGTAGTCCGGACATGATTCCCATAGATCACATGTGGGATATGCTGGGAAGAGCTGTTCACACTCGTCCAAACCCCCCACAAACCCTTGCTCAGTGAGAACACGCTCTGATAGAAGAATGGCAGCGTATCCCACAGGATGTGATTCGTAGGCTAATTCGAAGCATGCCAAGACGCTGTCAAGCAGTAAGTCGAGCAAGAGGAGGCAATATTTCATATTGAATTTATTGTCATCATAATTAATGAAGTAAAACTGACTCATAAATTTCCTAGATTACTTTAGTTTTTGTTACTGATAAGCTCGAAGCTATACGAAGATTGCAAATTTAAATAAATTAAAAAAAACATGTAGCATTATCCAAAAAAACAATTTATTTACATATATACCAAGTTTCAACAAGATTTGCAAACTCGCATTAAATTTACGCCACTTTGAATACGTGACTACTTTTTTCTTTTGAGTAGTGTATTTTGCGTTTAGAATAACTCCATTCTAGCACCCAAATGACGGCATTTGAGTGTTAGAATAAGTCGCTATGAAATAACGTCATTTGGGTGCTAGAATAGAGTTATTCTAAACGCAAAATAAAAAACATTTTTATTTTTTAATTTATAAAATAGTACAAAGCGGCAAAATAGAAAAAATAGTATAAAACTCTCGTTGCAGAAGGTCCTTCAAACACTCATTTGTTCCTCAACTCGCCGCTATGCGGCTCGTTTCGGAATTTCAAATTCGTGCTTGAATAGATGCCTTCTGCAACTTGTATTTTAATATATTAATTTTTCTATTTTGTGTTTAGAATAACTCCATTCTAGCACCCAAATGACGGCATTTGAGTGTTAGAATAAGTCGCTATGAAATAACGTCATCTGGGTACCAGAATGGAGTTATTCTAAACGCAAAATAAAAACCATTTTTATTTTTTAATTTATAAAATAGTACAAAGCAGCAAAATAGAAAAAATAGTATAAAACTCTCGTTGCAGAAGGTCCTTCAAACACTCATTTGTTCCTCAACTCGCCGCTATGCGGCTCGTTTCGGAATTTCAAATTCGTGCTTGAATAGATGCCTTCTGCAACTTGTATTTTAATATATTAATTTTTCTATTTTGCGTTTAGAATAACTCCATTCTAGCACCCAAATGACGGCATTTGAGTGTTAGAATAAGTCGCTATGAAATAACGTCATCTGGGTGCTAGAATGGAGTTATTCTAAACGCAAAATAAAAACCATTTTTATTTTTAATTTATAAAATAGTACAAAGCGGCAAAATAGAAAAAATAGTATAAAACTCTCGTTGCAGAAGGTCCTTCAAGCACTCACTTGTCCCTCAACTCGCTGCTACGCGGCTCGTTTCGGAATTTCAAATTCGTGCTTGAATAAATGCCTTCTGCAACTTGTATATTAATATATTAATTTTTGTATTTTGCGTTTAGAATAAATCCATTCTAGCGCCCAAATGACGTCATTTTAGTGTTAGAATAAGTCGCTATGAAATAACGTCATTTGGGTGCTAGAATGGAGTTATTCTAAACGCAAAATAGAAAATATTTTTATTTTTTAATTTATAAAATAGTACAAAGCGGAAAAATAGAAAAAATAGTATAAAACTCTCGTTGCAGAAGGTCCTTCAAGCACTGATTGGTTCCTCAACTCGCTGTTACGCGGCTCGTTTCGGAATTTCAAATTCGTGCTTGAATAGATGCCTTCTGCAACTTGTATTTTTAATATTATACTATTCTGAAATATGAACGGATAAGGTACTTTATCGTGATTATTTCTAATAAAGATGGGGTTTCTGTTTCTGCTTGTTACTCCAAAAAACAACGTCGCCGGCACCCCAGAGACGGGGAGGGGACTATTAAGGGACGCCCTCCTAGAGCACTAAGGAACATTTGTGCCAAAAATTAGGACTACATTTTTTTAGGTTTCCCATCTAATTTGTCCAATAGGTATGCCTTGGCTAGAGTACTTATATAATAAAAGATGCTTTAGCCTGGGCTACTGTTTCACAGCGCATTGTTGGTGAATTGTTTTGGAATCGCTGGCTACATTCTTTTGCGAAAACTACTGCGCATGCGTGAAATTTTAACCCACTGACAATTGGCAATTGGCATGGGCACAGTGTTGCTAGATTGTGAAAATGGGTTTACCAGAAAATAAGTATAAAATTACCAGAATTTACAAAAAATTACCAGAAATTTAAAAATATGTATCTACACACACCCAAAGCATACAAAAATTTTATATTATGTGTAAATAGTGTTATTTCAAATAATAATTTGTTCGCATACACAATCATCATCAATATTTACGTCTACGGCATCATCTTTTTCAATATTTTTGTACAGGGTTTTTGAATTTTGAATAAGTGATATAATTTTTTCATTTGGAAAAAAAATACGCAATTTTCTGCCTCTTTAACACATTGTGAAGTTAGTGAAAGACTATTAATGGTCTCTGTTATTAATTTATGGCACGATTTGCTTTTATTAACTTAACCTTTGAAAAAATGCTTTCACATGTTGCATTAGAGTGAGGGATACATTAGACATTTAAACAAAAGTCGGATACATTCTTGCATAAAGCTACATTATGTCCATCGTGAAATGTCCTTAAAGTATTCCAAAAAGTGTCTATTTCACTATCAGCATATTGCTGTAATTGCTGTAATTTACCTTTCACAATAGTTTCTACATCGATCGGCTCTTCGGCGGTTCTACGTTCTAGCTTGTAGCCTAGTTAATTAATTTCGTCCTCCGTCCTACATCCTACTCCTACCGGTGATTCCCCTGCTTGCTGCATCTACTAAAAAGTGCATCGCACGGAGATATAAACAAAACAGAAATTCTTTTCTCTTTTTACAGCCAAAGATATCGGTAAATATTTTTGTCAATAAATCAAAATAAAACATCGTTGGAATTTCCTGAAAAATTACCGTAGATTACTTGATTACCAGAAGCTCATTACCAGTTACCAGAATGCATCCTAAATTACCGTAGATTCTGGTAATTACCAGACATCTGGCAACACTGCATGGGCATATAGGTAATAAGGTAATCTGGGAGCAGTGTTGCCAGATATACCATAATTATTGTATTTATACCATAATATCGAGCTTGATACAATAAAAAATAATTTAGCTAAAATACGTATACCATAATTGACAATTTCATACCATATGATACCATTATTTAAAAATAAATCTAAAAATTATAGCAAGACGTCAATCTCCACCTCCAAAAGTGAAATTATGCGTTATTATTCGTCTGCTGATTAACAAGCACAGACATTTGATCTGGTGGTTATCCTAAAACGGTAGGTGGCGTTAAGGAGGTGATGCGTGGTTTTAGATATTATTTCATGACGGTTCAGAATATGAAATCCTTTGTAGTAGTTTCCTTATCGTTTTTATTGCTGAATACAGGATGCTTAGTTCTGTGTGTTGGGTTGTGCTGTAACGGATTAAGTTTATTCTAAATTCAGCTCGTAGTAAGTCTCACTGTACGTAGGACGTAGTGTTATAGTGGTTAAGCGGAATATTATGTTCTTTATAGTTTGATTTTTTTGTTATATTAAAATACAGTGTGGTGTCCAGTAATTGAGTGTGAGAATGTGAAAAAAGTAGTTCAGTCAACTGGCAACAAGAGCATAAACAAATTGTTCAAAAATATCGCCTAAAGTGGAACGTATTCTAGAATTCAAAAACTGGTTAAAATCTTCTGCCCATAAGAAAAAAAATGGTATGTCCTGCATGTAACAAAACTTAACTACAGCTATTTTCATTTTGAAGAAACATGTTAAAAGTGTCAAACATGGGGCAAATTTTTAAATTTGTACTAGATATTTTATCCCTACGACATGTGAGAACGTATTCCTAAGACAAATTTAATAAAAAATAAACTTATAAATAAACTGTCGCTAAAAACAATAAATTTCTTAGTATTAGTGGCCGAAGACAAAAAATATGGTTGCTGTTATGAATATCAACCCTCCAAAGAAATACTGAAAAACATGACTTCAAATATATTAAGGAAAAAATAAAATAATGATTTTGCTTGATTGCTAACTAATTTCGTAGGCTATTTGCTTTTAAGAAAGTTCTGAAGTTATGGATGTATAGAAGATGTAGAATTATTTGAGTTTACGATATTAATTAAATTACTATTTGCAATTTATTATTTTAATGTTTCATTTAATTTAGCTAAATGAAAGCAATGCTTACCCAGTTTTTTCGATAATATTTATATTTATATACTAATATTATTTATACTTTGATTCCTTTGTATATAGTGATTAAACGAATAAATGTGGGTATTCTGTTGTCAAGGATATATATCCATGATATTTCTAATAATAAAAATACTCCCTGAAAATAAAGCTTGACTATACCATAATTTGTTTCCAAATACCATAAATTTGATGTTGCTGCTGCCATAATTTATAACTGAACATCTGGCAACGCTGTCTGAGAGCAAGAAGGATAGGCATAAATTGTGTTTATCTTGGTTCTTGTTATCATCCTTGTATTAAATTTGTTGGTATTAGGAATTTGCGAAAATTACATCGTGATATATTTACCATTTGTCAGTCGTTGGTGGGATGATCTATCGTTACAGGAGTTTGTTTAAATACCTTCAGACGGTGCTTGCAGTATATCTGTAATATAACCTAAAATACGTAAAATTTGCACTGTACAGGTATACCTGGTATGTATCATAATAATATAGTGTGGCTGCTGGCATATGTAACCAAGGGAAACGCTAGTGATAAATATTAACGTTGCCTTTACATGGTCTGTGCTGCACAGTAATGTTTTGTCAAATTGGTCTCTGTGCGCATAAAATGCATTCATTTACACTGTTCTACTCAAGTTATTTATCGATGTAGATTCCTCAGTTTTGACAATAAACATTATAGGTATTGCATGGTTTATTTTCGCTACAGTTCCATTAATTTGTGACAAACTTAACGAAGTTCTTTACGTATGCTGCCAGACCTACTGTATAACAGTATAATATTTGTAAATGTCTAATAATATTTCAGTAAATAAATGAACGGCAAGCATTCGTAATATGAATTTCTTTTTTCAGATACTTGGCAGAACTTCAAGTGTAGCATCTGATGGAATAGCGACCAGATGTCTTTCCTGATTCTGTAGAGTTACTACATCAAGAGACTTCAGGTATAAATTTAAACAATTGTCACTTTAACATGAGAAACGATCGTTAACGGTCATAGTAAATGTCTTAATAAGGTCCGCGGTCCGCTCCTTGGTCACTATTTGTACAAGTTTATATTAACTGTTTATTAAGTATTTTTGTTCACTTAGTCACTATCGTCAGATGATAACATGTCCTGTTTCAGTCTATTGTGAATGTCTTTTTGTCCCGTATTATAATACACCGCACTATTACATTGTTGAATGTTTTTAAAGAACGTTTTAGTTAGTTTCTTAATGAACTGTTTGATAGTAGGGATATTAAGTTCTTCGTGTATTTGTTGATTTCTCATATACCACGGGGCATTCATAGCACTTTGTTTTGTATCATTTGAAGCTTATTCATAATCGTTTTAGGGGCATTACACCAAACTGGGCAACAATATATTATAATAGGCCTTAAGATGGATTTATACAGTAAAAGTGAGCAATCGATTTTCAGCGAATTTTCTGTTCATAATCGGATACAGCAAGGCTAATCGTTATTCCCATTTCAGTTGTGTGTCTGAAGACATTCCTAAATATATATCTTTTTGGTTCCAATCAACTGTATTTTGGTTTATTATAATTTTTAGTCGGATTATTAATTCTTCGAAATGCAAATATCTTCGTTTCGCATTTAGTTTCATTTATAGTGATTCTCCATTTATCGAAACATTGAGGCTTGGAGTTGTAAGATGGCTACTTCTAGGTTATAATGTTGTACTAAGACAGTTGTATCATCGGCAAATAATGCAAGGTTGGAATTTGCTGTTTCTGGGATATCGTGAATATATAAATATATTTAACAATAGCGGTCCCAAGATGCTCTCCTGTGGTACACCAGCGGATATGATTCTGTTTGTATCCGGAAGTTGTCTAGTTCCTACTTAACTTGGCGTGACAATTGATTTAGTTGAATTCGGAGAAGACGATCTCGTGAAACTTGCCATGCACGTGTAGTTCGGTTTTTAATTTTAATTAAATCTTATTAGATGGTGGATGTATATAATTGTAGTTACGTATTTTTCTTCTTTTTATTGTCGCTTGTTCAATGCTACATCTGATGTTGTTTGTATAATTTAATACGGATTGATCTATTTCTTCTGTTTTGTTTAGATAGCCAGGTGCTTTGAGGTGACTATTTAATTCAAGTTTAAATAATTCTCAATCTACTGTGCCATTTATTAATCTTGGAATTGGTGGATTATGTTGGGGAGTGTGATAAAATGAGATAAGAACCGGCAAACGGTCCGAGTCCATTTCAGTTAGGATTGTTTGGTAGATAGGTTTAGTGAAATTTTTGTATAGCATGATATCTAATACATCTGGCTGATGATCTCGGCAGTACGGATAATTATATATTTTCTGATGGTAGAGGTAATATTATAACGTGAACAAACAAAAATGAAATCAAGCTTGGCTTTGAAATATTTGTAGTATGAATAATATGTTGGCGGCACTGTCAGTCTATGTCAAATTCGAGGTTATCAGGTTAGGTTATGCGTCAGTCTGTGTCAAAACTGACGGAAAACCTAACCTGATAACTTCGAATTTGACATAGACTGACAGTGCCACCAACATATTATTCATACTACAAATATTTCAAAGCCAAGCTATTTTTGATTGTTCACATGTTATAATCTAATACCGTTAGGATTGTTAACTCGGCTGTACCATATGGCATTCTTACAATTTAGATCACCTATGAGTAATATACTGTGGCTATCCGTAAATACTGCTATGGTTTTAAGCCCTACCAATCAACTCTGTTAGCATTGCCAAATTAATGGACATTTCATGAAAGCTCAGAGTGAGATATTTTATATAACTGCAAAGCTAAAACTTGAATTTGCCAGAATGAATACATTTGTAATGAGATGCCAGTAATTGCAGAATAATTAATTAATGAACGCAATAAGCAAAGCTCAATTCGAACAGGGATCTAAGTTGAATGTAAGTTCAGTTAATTGATTAGGTTTGTGCTAAAGCAAATGCCAAGCCGAATGAAATTTAATAATTACAAGATGGATCGCAAACGCAAGGGAATGAAGCGTAGAATTCAGGTACAGTTTAATAGTGAAATCCAGTCAGGGTTTTCTAAGTAAGGTAATTGAAAGAGAGATAAGCTTATGAACATGCAACGAGCAGATAAGAATGAAGGCATTAAAGCATTTGAAGGAAACCGTAAGAATCAAAAGGCAAGGGTTATAGATAGTGCAGAAAAGGAGACAGCATATGAACTTAAAAATGTGTGGAAAATAAAACAGTGAATTCAAAAGAAGCCAGTGCAGGAAATGCGTGAATTAAATACTCGAATCAGTGCAGTGACATGTGAATATTTAAACGCAAATTAAAGAGGCGTGCAGTGAAAAATAGGCACTCTAAATTAGTATAAATGCAAACAATTATTTTAGATGTAATATTAGTATACAAAATCCTAGTTTTAAGTATAATTTATTGTTAAAAGTCAGTATTTTGAACCATGTTAACATCCGTAATTAAGTTGAAACTAACTAGCTTTTGTTTATAACAAGAAAAAAAGAAGACAAATGAATAAATTAATGGCTTGACGTGTGAAATTGTACTCTGTATTAAAATTAAAATTTCTGATATTAAAAATAAAAATACATTTCTGAAACTTTACTAGTGTGTTGAGCAAATTTTTGTGCCCATGTGGTATTATTTTTATCAAAATCCGGCACCAAAAATTGTTGAGGTGTCCGATGCTGTTTGACATAACCTCGATCCGAAGCAGCCTTAGTTCCGACAGCTACGAGGAGGTCTACCAGTCCAGCCAGCCCATTCAGCAGCCTGTGGGATACGTGCCCGTGCCTAAACAACACGATCCGGACCATAGCAGCCCCATAACGAGGTCAGCATAGCCTATAAACACCCCGATAAGATCGGCCAGTCCAGGTACTGTTAATCCTAAAAATAATTAAGTGAGCACCGGGAAATTCATGCATGCTTAAGAAGAGCAATACTCAAGGCAGTCCAGGCCAGTTTCATCGCCGTACGAGTGAATCTAGTCTGCCAGGAAGCCCAAAATCCATTATTTGAGGTTATCCGTTAGTGAGACCCAGACCGACGCCAAAATAAACAATTGGGAGATAGACGTGGGCCCCATAAACAAATGCTAGGAACCAATGAGGATTAATGCCGCGAAAACCAATTAATTTAAATAGTTACCAATAGAATTGTGATCGATTTTGCTTCTTTGTTTATTCAATTTGGCGCGATCTTGCAAACGGCGTCCATCTTGGCTTATACTTGACCCAATTTCAGTTTCGATTGTGCGCAGTTAAGCGTATGCGGAGACAGATCCGTATTTAATAATTTTAATAAATTATGCATTCAGGGTGGACCCAACCGAGATGAGTCTGTGCTTTATCGATTTGAGCTAGCGTATTATTGGATTAATTGCAGATAAATAAAATATTATAAAGGATTAATCGCTTCTAGCGAGGTAGCAATATTTGTTAAATGCAAACTAGTGCTCTGTGTGATGTTTTATCATTCCTGTACGTCAAGTAACCTGGTATTTTAAAAATTTTGCCTTCTATGAGATGTGTTTCTGAAAGACATGCTACGTCGACGTTATGCCTGGTTAAGAAGCTAATAAATGCAGATCTTTGGTCTTTAATTCCATTAGCATTTCAATTTATCACAGTTACATTATGTATTGTCAATAATTTATTTTGATACATGCTAAGTAGTTTGTATAATAGTGTTAAAAGAATTGGCTTAATTTTGTCAAAATATGAAATGATTAAGTCTATTACGGTTTTCACAATTATTGTTAAATTATCTTCTATATTTTCATTCTGATTTGAACTAGTACTGGGAGATTCCATGACGACGTTCTTGTAGGAGCGACTGATTACTACTCTTGAGGGTGGCGTTCTTCTTATTGGCCAATCCGTGTTGATATTAGTCTGGGAATTATTGAATCTGCGGGATAGTTCCGCATATTTTTGTGAAGTAGCTACACTTTATAATTGGCAGGATGCTATTCACCATAGTTAACGCACTGCGGCTTGTCGTTAGACCGTTTTGGGCAATCAGTGTAAATATGGTTTCCGGTACATTTTACGCAACGTGGTTCGAGGTTACAGTAATTGCGGTTATGACCATGTTGCTGACATCTTTTACATTGTGGAATATCATCAAGACTCTCTTCGTGGTTCTACGGGTACTATGTAATAATTAAATTTTGTGAGATTAAAGGCTTCAGTGGATTTCTCATTCTTAGTCAGATCTGCAGCACATAGTGGCATTGGAATTTTACCATGATTTCTTTATGTGGGATAAATATCGGGATGTAACGTAATATCACGAATAGATTTTGTTTAGTCAAATTGGGATCTCTAAACGTGTGATATTTTAGCTTCTTTTCGTTGTAGAATTTGAAGAGATTACGAAAATCCTCAGTAGAAGCTAAATTAATTCTTACAAACTGACTTTTGGTGATGGTGGTAAATTTTTCTTGGGCAATTTTTTAGATGTCTAAACTAAAACTCATGCACAAGCAGTCGCAGTGATAAGGTGTCACATTCGTTCACAACAGCTTTTAGCACGAGACTCCTCAGGTATGGTTTATGCAGCTGTCTTTGCCCTAATCTTGACATTAATATTAGCCCTAGCAAAGATAAATCATTGAGTTGCCATTAAAGCATTTATACAGTCTTAACTTAGTCTTAGATCCATCTGACACTAAGACCTGACCTTGAGAGTTCCCTAACTTTTAACTTAGTCTTGAGAATTTGCGGGCATGCGGTAGTAGCTGATGGGGCGGTAAAATTTGAATCCTTCATACTTATTTTTGAAGAGCAATAATTGTTAAAAGTGCATCATTATGAGCTATAATCTGCAAAAGTATTTAGGGAAGTATTCAGGCAGTTGGGTTATTATAACAAATGTAGGCTTAATTTTGTTTAAATTATCTTTTCCAAATTTTTGTAAATTATAGTTGTAATTAAAAAAAATTAAATTTTTTGTAAATATTTTTTGTACCTAAATAATTTTTCTAAATTAATTTAAAAAATGAGTTTCAATGATGAACAAGTAATAGAGTTAGTAGATCCAGGTGATATGTGTGCCTACAAACATGAATTTATAAAAGGTGCATTTTACACACATTCGTGAATGCGCTGTCGTAAATTCACTAACCTAAAATGTATGTATGTATTGTCAATAACCTCATTTTACCTTACGGTGTAGAGGCTGGTGCTTTATATGCTTGCGTCTAGCGGTACAATGCTCAACTTGCCCCAGATTCGGGTTAGAAAGTTGGAGCGTGCCTTTTGTGCTTGCGCAACAACCATTGTGTAAGGTGTGTGTTGACCTTGTTACTCTACCTCTTAGGTTTGTGATTCTGAGTAGGGAACAGTTAATTTGGTGCCCAACTGTGAATGGTCTTACCGAGCCCGATTCTAATCGCCAAGGCTGCGGAACAGTTCCGGCCCCCGCGGGATTTGAACCGAGGGCTTGCTTAATGCAAGCCTAGCGCTTTCCCAACTGCGCTATTCAGCTTTTTCTAACCTAAAATACGTCTGTATAAACACCTGTTTTTGCTCTTAAGACTAAAGCCAAGTTAAGACTGAGCGTAATACTAGGGTTAGGGCAAAGAAAGCTGTATAAACAAGCCTTTACTTGTCCTTATGCAATATGCTGTTATTGATATCACCTTGTGAGTAGTGTATTCAATTTCACTTAAATATATTTTTTATCAAAAATTTTGAACTTTTTGTAAATATGTTGAAAAAACAATCTTTGGTTCTAAATAAATAGTACATATTACCATTTTAGCTGAAAATATTGATAATTACCTGATAAAACTAGCAGCTATTGTGATAGTAATTCCATATAAGAAATTAGCTTTGTTCAACTTTTATCAAGTCTCGGGGGGGCCCCCAGTATATTCTCACTAAATTTATTTATTTTAATTTTATTTTTTAAAAATTCTAGATTTAAGGTTAGATGTATCTTCTTCTAGTGGCATATGCTTTTTGTTTACATTTTTTACAGTTTACAGTTTGTGTGTACTAACTGATATGAAGTACGGTATGCAGAGTATATGCATTGAGCTGAGTGGAATTACTAGCGGATTATTAGTAAATATTTATTATTGTATTATACTTATAATTACATTTTATTAAGAGTTGTAATTATGAAAACATTCTGTTTAAGTCTTGATCAAAATCATAGGCTCAAGACCTATTAGAAATTAAGTACAATAGAGCATAATTTTCTGTTTATTTAGTTGACTATATTATTGATTTAATATTAAATATTTTAGATTTTCACAGAGCAATGCCTAAACTGCATCGTTGAATTTTAGAAATTATTTATTTAATTTTAGATGGCATTTACAGTCAGCAGGGTTATATAAACCACAATTTTTTTTTTTGCATGAATTGACGTAACTTTGCTAATTATTAATTTTTGTTGATTTCAGTTAACATCTGAAGATCAATTTGACTCTCATGGTCCTATATTTTAGCCTTAACGGCATAGAATTTGTTGCCAAATGTAGAACCTTTGAATGAAGCTTTCTGGAAGACAGCTGTAGCAGCCATCAGTCGGCTTTGACATTTGTACCGTTCTAATATTTTTAACTGATTCCAGTGTCTTTCTGGAATCATCAATTAAGTTATCATGCCCAGTACCAGCTTTACTTAATGTTTATATAACAATTTTTTCTGTTTATTGCCTTAAACATCTTGACCTATAAAAATGACTTAGTTTTAGCGTATTAAATTGTAAACACTTCTGCATTTGTCTTGTTAAAGACTACCATGTTACGTAGCATATCACATTTCTAAAATTTCTATCAATATACCGTATGTTCAAACTGCACAATTAACATTGAGCTGTAATAATTGGTAAGAGATAAAGATTCGATTAAATCAGATAAAATGTTAACATTGCAAATACTATAATCCATATTTTAATCGTACAAACTAAAGTTTTGCTGATTGGTGTAAACTTCTCCGTAAATGCAAATATTTTCAGTAATAATATCACAAGACTCCCTAGAGTACCTATATTCGAAAATACTTTCCTGATTTGAATACTAATTGTATTTGAATACACGAAGTGGTTGAGTGGTATTTGATCAAACTTTATCATTTTGTTCAACTAATAATAAATACCTGCTCCTCGATTGTGACGTCAGGCAACTGTAAACAAATAGGCCTGACTCGCGGAACTAAGTTACAAGTGTTTTAGGTAGAAGAAAAAGGGAGGAAAACGTGTTAAAGTGTAATTAGTTACAGTGAAGTGGACAGTTTCCGATAGTACAAATCTCAATCCCCGAGGAAACGAACAAAAGCAAGAAATTACGTGAACTAGTGCGGGATATCGGTGCAGATGTGTCGAAATTCGCCTACAAGCGGCAATCAGCTGACGCGTACGTCACGGCATAGATCAACGTAATTGGTGCATTCAAGGGACGTAATCTAATTAGTGCAAAATAAACGTCGACCGTTAAGCAGCCCATACACGGGAAGTGCGGTACAAACCAGGAAAAGTTGCGAATGAAGTAAAATAAACTGAACGCACATGGGTGCGGGTTGAGACGTAGAGTAACTGACACCCGCGGTCCCGTCTCGCTAAGAAAACTGCGCTAATAATTGTTTTGCAAAAACCAGTAAAGGTAAAGAAGTGAAAATGGTGTAAAGCGAATAAGGTGGAAGTGAAGGAAAAGAAAATCAAAATCTGTAAGTAGGAAATAAAGAATTAAAGACGAATTAAAAAGTACAAACACAGAAGTAAGCCATTAAAATAACTGATAAAAGACGACATAGCCACGCCCGTCGAGGTCAAAAACTAAGAAGCATCTAAAGGAATATACACACGCGCGTCAATATAAAGGAATATACGTACGGAGAAAAGACGAAATAAATAAAATTAAGATAAATAACCGGAAAATGGAGAAAGAAGAGACGATAAAACTAATGCAAACAATAAAAACTGAAATGTTAACAAACCAAATAGAAATAAGAAGAGAACTACAAGAAAGCCAAAGAATGTTGGAAGAAAATATAACCGAATTAAAAAAATTTAGGGAAAAAACAATAAAAAGAGAAAAAGAAATAGATAAAGAAAAGGAAGAGTTATATAAGGAATTAAATAAATTAACAGAAAAGATGAACAAGTTTAAGAAAACACCGATATCATATACGAAAGAAAAACTTCTAAGCTTACAATTAAAAAGGAGTAGCGAGAAAGAGAAATATGAATGGAGAATAAGAACCACAGAACTAAAAATTAGGAAGAAACAAAGAAGTAAGAATAACAAAAATAAAATATATTTCAAAACATGGAATCTACAAGGTATTAACGCACCAGGAGCACTAAAGAATCTTATTAGAGAAGCTAAAAGATACGAAGTACAATTGATGACATTGCAAGAAACAAATATAAAAGCAGAATCAGAAAACGAACACGAAGACTATATATTCCTTAACTACGGAGGGAACGAAAATAAATTAGGAACAGGATTCTTAATCCACAACCAAATACAGGATACAGTTATAAGTGTAAAAAGAATAAATGAAAGACTGAGTTACATAAGATTAAAAGGGAAACAAAGAAAAATAAGCATAATAAACGTACATCCACCAACAGAGGAGAGCAGTGACGAACAAAAAGAACAATTTTACAAAGAAATGGAGAGAGTGTACGACAGTTGCCCAAGATTCGACATTAAAATGTTAATGGGAGACTTTAACGCTAAACTAGGAAAAGAAAAAACTTACAAAGGTATAATAGGGAAATATAGTAAACATGCCAAGACCAATGACAATGGAGGAAGACTTCTGAACTTCGCTGCAGAAAGAGAACTACTAGTCAAAGCCACATACTTACAAAACAAAAATATATATAAGGGGACTTGGATCAGTCCGGATGGACATACCATAAACCAGATTGATCATGTATTGATTGAGGCAAAGCATACGAACAAGGTAGCAAATGTAAGAAGCCAAAGAGGAGCGGATATAAGCAGCGACCACATAATGGTAAGAATAACAGTAAAGGAAGAAATAACCGAAGTAAAGAATGTCAGACCAGGAAGAAGGAAGCTAAACATAGAATCCCTAAAAGAAAAAGACATAAAAAACAAATTCATAGAAGTAATAAATAAAGGATTAGAGGAGATATATAATGAA
This sequence comes from Agriotes lineatus, assembly GCA_940337035.1. Taxonomy (NCBI): domain Eukaryota; kingdom Metazoa; phylum Arthropoda; class Insecta; order Coleoptera; family Elateridae; genus Agriotes; species Agriotes lineatus. The sequence continues at coordinate 21,661 of CALNHX010003695.1, forward strand.
ATGAACATTAATGAAGAATGGAGAGAAGTAAGCAAACTAATGAAGGAAAAAGCGGAAAAAACACTAAGGAAAGTGAAAAAAGCGAAAAACGGATGGTTTAACGAAGAATGCACAAGAGCAATAAAACAAAGAAGGAAAACGAAATTGGAGTACTTAAAAGACAATAGTAAAGAAAATAAAGATAAATATAAAGAAACTAGAAGATCAACAAAGAGTATAATTAGAAATAAAAAACGACAATACGAAAATTTACAAATCGAAGAGAGAAGAAAATTTCAAACAAAATAAATTAAAATGGTTATATGCGAAAACGAGAGAAATGAAAAAGAAAAAACACCAACAAATAACCATGGAAAAAGAAGGACACAAAATAGCGAATAAGAATGAAATCAATTATTTCTTTAAATTTTCGGTTTTCCGAAATGTAAAATGACAAATTCTGGCTTAAATGGATACAGAATTTTTTTCTCTACAAAAAACTTCAATACAAGTTTGCTCTAAAATAATTAGGGAAGCAAATATTTTCATATGAAGAAATTACGCGTGCAGTTCTCGGTACAGCCCTGCTTCTTATTTACTAATGTTTCTGCAGCACGATATAAGACTGGTTCAGCATCCTCTTGCTACAATATTTATTTTTTCTTTCTACCTTATAACCTTTCTTGCCTTGAGATGTTATATTTCTATCACGTTTTCTTTCTTTTCTGACTTACACCACTTTTTACCTGAATTATTATAATAGCCTATATTTACGAGGGCAAGATTGAAAATTTCAGGAAAACACTAAACACACAAGCTATTCAGAAAGAAATTGCTTTATTGTTTTTCAAAGTATTCGTCATTAAGTTCAATACACTTTTCCATCCTTTGAAATCAATTATCAAAGCAGTTATTCCACTCAGAAGATTGTATGTTTTTATATGCTTCCACCGCTTCTTCAGGAGATTGAAATCGTTGGCCAAGCATTCTATCCTTGATTTTTGGGAAGGTAAAGAAGTAATTTAGACTCAAGTCAGGACTATATGCTGGGTGCTGCATTATGCCAAATATTCGACTGTTTAGTGAGCAGTGTGCGAACTTGTGTTGTCATAGTGCAAAATTATTTGGCGTTTGGAATTGGTTTTGCAGATTTCAGAAATAACTGCAGGCAAACAAATGGTTGTATACCAATCAGCATTAAAAATTCTCCGACACAGTTGTAACATGACCTGATTTGGAGACCAATGAAGCGATCATTTGGTACGGTATCAAATTATTTTAAAGATACTGTAGGGTGGGCCGTGCCCCTTGCTTCAACAAGTTCGGGAACTGTCATCACTCACTCTGGAAATCTCACAAAACAGGCTAAAGGCCGCGACTTTATACGCTCAGGGAGGTGGGCGTGGTCATAGAAACGGTACACCACAGGGCAAGCGTGACGGTATGTATAGGGTATTGCAAAATAAATGGGCGCCACGAGATTCAAACTTGAGACCCACGCTTAACCGAAACTCGAAAGCCAAACGGGGTAAGATTTTAGTATATAGCCAACGACTCCCAACACATGTAGCGACAAGTGCACCGACCTACCTGTGATGTTTCTAAACTGCTTTTAAGCTCCACTTCACATAAAATCGGACGCAGTGTATAAATAATATAACCTGAAAATAAGCATGCACAAACACGTGGGGAAATCATAATGCATTTTTCAATAACCGATCTAGTGGTCTTCGCACATGTGAATAAAATCGTTACATACTATGAGAACATATCATATTATAATATACGGGCTAAACTACACCCAGCTGGGGACGCTTTATTTGTAATGACTAATTTTAAATTCAAATACAAGCCGCCTGTGGGCCTGCGACAAGGTATGACTAATTTAAATTCAAATACAAGCCGCTTGCGGGCCTGTAACAGTGTATCATTAATTATAAATTCAAATGCAAGCCGCCTGCGGGGCTGCGACAATGTAGGACTAATTTAAACGTGGCGGATAGCCGTCTGCGGGCCTGTGGCAATGTATGACTAATTTAAATTCAAATACAAGTTGCATGCGGGCCTGTGATAATGTATGACTAATTATAAATTGAAATACAACACTACCTTAATTTACCGCTTCGCTTGAAAGCTGATTGGCGGAAAACGGGGCGCGCTCATTGCTAAAGTCATATGAGTCGTGGCTTGAAGATGTGGGTGACACGCTTTTCAGAGAATCCTTCGTTATCATCAGGGAAAAAAAGTGTAGGGCCAGTTGGGCAATGATGAAGTTTGCGAGACCCGAATTTCGCACGCTCGAACAGAAAAGGATCCCAACATGAGTTGGACGAATACGCCTACCAGGCTTACGAACAGCAAAAAGCGGCGGCGGCCATCGGCACGACAGCGGCGCTCACGCACCCAAAGCACAACTTTTCACCCTTACGGCCCATTCAGAACCCTGACAACAAACACTGCTGTAACGGCACGTAAACAACAAGGTGCGAGCGGCACCAAAGCCACGCTCTCGAAGAAGTGCCTGTAACCCCAGCCGGAAAACAACTGCCTCGCAAAACTGACGCCACGCCAAGTTTTCGCGCCAGACGCGCTGTCTTGCGACGTGCAGCTGTGACCAATCACGGGGCGAGAAACAACCGCTCGAAGAACTTTCTAGAACAAAGCTGTGTTCGAAAACTCAAAAATTCTAAATAAACCAAGGCACGTAATTATGAACGAGAAGATTAAACTGGCCGTTACAGTTGCTTAAAATTGTGAACCACCAACTGCCTGAACACCATTTGATGAACTATACACTAGAAATATGACTGGAAAACATATATACACGCGGGATCAGCATAAACACTCCAAAAAAGTCAAATAATTTATAGAATATAAAAATATCCTGACACTGCGCAAACGAACTTTTGTTGATTTTTGTTGATATTTGAAACACCCAAACAGTCGACTGAGCTTTTCTTTCGGTTTCGTAGGAATAAACCTAGTTGTTATCTCCTGACGTGATGTTACATACGTTGTAAGGACATTTTTAGTTAGTATGAACGTACGGCTAATTTATCAATCGTCATCGATTGAGGATCTCGGTGGACTGAGTTTTCCTAGTCCTGTTGCTACTGTTTATGACCATTTTTGACAGTTTCTGTTGCAACCATTTTCCTCTTTTGGGTTGTTCATTCTCTTTTGGGTATTCATATCAGTTGTGGGACTCACAAAAAGCGCTGCTCTCGTGAGGCGCAGCGTGCCCTTTTCAGGCAACCTTGGGGCGAGATCTTGGACTTCCATTGTATACACGTACCCTTCCCCGTGTTCGATTGGTAGGTTGGTCGGAAGTGTGCACAGGAGTAAGATTTATTTTACCCGATTTGACAGCATTACGTATTTTCTACTGGCGTATTCGGTCTTTCTTCTTCCCCTTTTCGCTTCCCGTCTTTCGCACCCTATCTAGTAGCCTGAGCGCGTAATTCTTTTGGGGGTGTAAGCTATCGTTGTCGATTTTTTTTTGTTTTTTCGTTTGACTGATTGTTGTGTGGTAGAAAAATTTCCCGTTGGATTTGTTTAAGAGATTTCGGGGAACTCTCTTTCAAGTAAGGGGAGTGTACGGACATTTTTAGTTTGTGTGGACGTACGGCCAGTTTAGCATTATGTTCTCGTGTCCGAGTTACGATTCTGCCTGTATATGGATATTTTGAATTATTTGCTTGCAGGCGGAAATTTTAAATGCACTCATTTTGTGTTAACCTTGTTTTGGGCCTATTGGCGCGCTAGAGGGGCCACGCACGTAGTTCTTATCGACCCGTCTGCAGACGTGAATTTGTTGATGAAGCGCTTTCGTTCTGAGCCAGAATAAGGACAGTTGCCGTGTGTTTGAGAGAGCGAGTACGAGGTTTAGCCCCCGCCACTTCGATGCGAGCTGTCTTCGGGCGTTTTCTAGAGAGACTTGACCCGGTTTTGCAAGGAACAACAAGTGATTTTAAAGTTGCCGTCCCGCTGCGCGGCTTTTCGGGCTTCGCGTAAGCGAGGCTTTACGTTTGTTTATTGTGTGATTCGATTTGTTTCCTTGGTGTGTGTGTGTGTACCACATGGTTTGTTTTTGTCGCTTCAATGCAAGTGTCGTGCGTTTCGCATTTTGTGGACTTATTGAACTGCACGTGTTGTAGATTTGGCTATGGGGCGAACATAACGTGGTTGTTTACCGATTTAAGTTTTTGAGTTTTTCGTTTATCGTGGAGTGGCGCTCCAATTACGTCGTTTGACGGACTCTCTGTGAAAGCTCAGCATCGGCTTATTTATGTACCGAAAAACTTTCGCTTTTCATTCTGCCATTTGCCGCAGTGGGATTCGATTTCGCCTTCAGTAGTGGATTATCCCACATTCCGGCCAGTCGCTTCCTGTTGATTTGGTGTAGTCGCCGTAGGTGTCGTCTGCAGTGTTTGGAAAGCTACCGTGTGCAGTAGCATAGGACATCGATTATACAAGGTGGCGCGCGGCAGACGGATGGATTTGAAAAGGTTATTGCTCCCTTCCTAACGGTCCTAGAAGGTTGAAAGTGGGGTGATTCGAAAGAGGGGGATGGGAAGTTTATGTTCCACTCGGTTTCAGTCGCTATAATGGAGTGGTCCGTTCAGCAACGTGTTTTTTGTGTGCACACGTATTTGTCGAACGCCCGCTTGATCGTTCGCGTGAAGCGTGCCTTCCGTTTAAAATTCAAGGTCGCCCCCCGCGGCCGAATTCCCGATCGAAATCGAATTCTCACGTGGGTTCAAGCATTTCAGGATACCGGAAATGTGTCCACGATAAGAAGGGGGCCACGGCATACCGTTACTACCCCAGCAAACATCGAGAGGGTTTGAGCTGCAATTCAACAATCTCCCAGACGTTCAATTCGGAAACAGGCAGGTGCCCTTGGCATTTCGAGACGTTCCATTCAACGAATCGTTAATGAACATCTTCATTTGCACCCCTATAAGATGGTTGTCGTTCAAGAATTGAAGCCACGTGATTTTGAAGCCAGACAACTCGCTAGTGAAAACATGCTTGCTGCGTTGCCTCGAGACGGTATCATTTTCTTCTCTGATGAGGCACATTTTCACCTCAGTGGATGTGTCAATAAACAAAATATGCGCTATTGGAGTGAAACGAATCCCAGGGAGCTCCAACAGAGGCCCCTGCACTCTGACAGGGTGACAGTATGGTGTGCAGTCTCAAGAATTGGGATCATCGGCCCCTACTTTTTTGAAGAAAATGATCGAGCGGCTACAGTCACTTCTGCACGTTACCTGACCATGATCCAGGATTTTTTCTTGCCTGAATTGGAACGGATGGAGCTGGAAGATGTCTGGTTTCAGCAGGACGGGGCAACAGCCCATACAGCAAGGGTTTGCATGGACTTTTTGCGAGGCAGATTCCCCGGGCGCCTCATCTCCCTAAGAGGCAATTTGAACTGGCCGGCGCGCTCTCCTGATTTGGCTCCGTGTGATTTTTTCCTGTGGGGATACCTAAAATCACTTGTTTACAACAATCGTCCCAGGACCCTGGAAGCCCTCAAAAATAACATTCGAGAGCAAATTGCCGAAATTCCTGTGGCAATGCTTCAAAGAGTGCACGAAAACTTTAAAAAAAGGCTTACTCAGTGTTTGGAGTGTGAGGGGCGCCATTTGAGCGATATTTTGTTCAAAACCATATAAACTAAAAATTTCCCGAGTTAATAAATCGGGAAAAAATAAAAAATTTGGTTATTTTGTAAAAGTCTGCGTTTTATTCCATTATCAAATCCATCCGTCTGCCGCGCGCCACCCTGTAGTTAAGCCAAGCTTCTGAAAGGTACCGTAAATATTGTAGTAGCTTTATAGTGCGAATTTCAAGTGTGCGGAGTGTTTTGCGGAAGTGTCAGACAATTTGCGTGACGTTGCAGTCATTGTTACATTCATTGTGTATATCTTCGCGTTTGCTAAACCTTTTATAGTTGTTTTCCTGTCAGTTTAGTTTATTACCGTCAGTTTATATGACCCTATTCAACGTTATGTAGTGACAGATGAAGTATGTGTCGAATTTGTATCTTGTTTAGTTGAACTTCCGTCGTTTATTGCTGTTAATTCAGTCAAGGTTTGGAATATTTCAATGTTAATACCGTTTACCCGTCATTCCAGTATTTGATGTCAGGTTTACCGCATATTTAATAGATTAGACCTTACGCAATTTAAATAGTTAACCTTTACTAACCCATTTTGCATTTTTATGTACCTTGTGTCCATTTAAATATTTTTGGTAATACATGTCATGTTGGTTTAACTGTAGTTTTCTTCTGATATTGTGCATGCGATTTGTGTATGTATTTTTCAGGTGTAAGAGGAGTTTGGCCAGCTGTTCAAGTGAGTTCTCGAAAGGTAGGTTCGATGGTGTACTTGGATCTCTGACCAGGACACTGCCAAGGTTATAGTTGAAAGGTGAATCTATTATGCTTCCACTTTTTGTCAGTGGGTTCACCTACGCATTTTCCCGTGTATGAATCGTGGTGGCGCTCTCGCAGTTAAGATCTGCTTTTCGTTTATTAGGCCGTTGCCCTGTGTGATGTCGTGTTGGACCCCCCTCGCTCCACTGAAGTTAGTCGATACTCTTTTGTAACGGGCTGGGGCAGCGGTCCTATGTAACACATTCCCGATTTTGAGTTAGTTTACGCGCTAGTAGTTTAACATTGTTTGGCTTGTCGTAAATATATCGTTTTAGCTTGTTACAAACTGGCAGCCCAACATGGTGCCATGTTTGGTTGGTCGTAAAGGCGATTTTGGTCCGTTACAACGTATTTGAGGTTTATCCTGCACCACTCAACACGATCCGTTTTTTGTGCTGTAGTCAAATTGTGTGGAATCCAACTTGAACATAGCTTCCTCACATCCAAATAGTTTTGCAAAATTGAATGTATTTGACTTCTATCTATGCCTAAGGTTGACTGAATCTCATCATGCGTTACATGTCGATCTTCCAAAAAGAAAATGTCACTTTGGCATTTTAGCTTGTCTTCTGTGTAATTGCACTTAATGGATATAGAAAACTGCACAAAATGAGCATATTTATATTAATTACTTCCTTTTACAATAAAGGAAGTATTGGATTCACCCCAAAAATTCGAAATTGAGTTTTCAACGGATCTTCACGTTTTAGAGTCCCCTGATCCCAAAAAACATATTTTTTTTCCATTGGTCTGTCTGTCTGTCTGTGTGTCTGTCTGTGTGTGTGTCTGTCTGTCTGTGAACAGAATATCTCAAAAACGGAAAGAGGTATGACGTTGAAACTTCATATATAAGTTTTGTGTACTATGTAGATGCGACAGCAAGCTTTTCAAGAAAATCGCATAACCGGAAGTAGGTGTTTACTCTTGTGATTTTTCAGTTTTTTTCGATTTTCTCAAAAACGGCTCTAACGATTTTTTTTAAACTTTACATTTTTATTACATTTTTAATGTGTATTGCTGTGAGACAGGTGATTTTCCAGTTGAATACTTCTAAAATGGGTTTCTTTTGTTTTTTTTTCTATTCTTTTTATTAACTCCTATTTTAAATAGAACACCCGGTATATTATTACATTTTTGAATTCAGCTTAAAATTCTAGAGAAAATTTGTCTCTTGAACTAACACTCTATTTTGTACCGTTTTTGTAAAATTTGTAATTTTTGAAAATTTTTGACAAATGCTTAAAAATTTTAAATCAAATTTTTGGCTAATTATAAGATCACTGTAAAAGGAAGTTGTGTGCGTGTATCACACCAGATTTTTTTTTATTTTTATTTGCATTCATCTGATAACACCTGTTGTAATATCTGTAAGTAAGTAGTGCTAGTTCTTAGGATATAAAAAAAGTTTAAATTCAGACTGCTTACCTGCATATCCTGCTTTTGGGAACGGATTTAATGGAACATCTTGGGGGCAACCTTGCTTAACCTTAAATCCCGAATAAAACATTTATTTAAGCATAAGTAATAACTTGATTCATTTTAAAGAGTTCTCAACAAAGTAAACATATTGTATCTGTATACGCTGTTTGTTTATAACTTTCCAAATTGGTATAATGGCCTACCCTGGGACCTCAAACTAATGTCCTCTTTCTCATTCACGGATCAATAATCTATTGTGCAGTGATCAAAATAACTAATATTTGTTTTTATTTACGTTAAGAATTTTAACTAAATAATATGAATGAGAAACACAATGTAATGCTGGATTTAGAAAGTTAAATAGAGAGTTAAGTGGTAGAGCAGTTTGCAGAATTATTATTATTATTTAATGACAATCTGCTTTTGTTCTAGATTTGAAGATATCAAACTTCCCTTGGCTCATATATAATAAATTAAAAGAAACGTTCAAACAAACATACTCATCTAAATAGGGAAGTATGGAAAATCAGTATTCTACTTCTGCAGGAATTACACCATGCAGATCGCAAAACATGAATAGTAGTGAAAGTTTTGATAAGCTATCTATTAAACAAGAAGTCATCGAATTAAAGGATGAAAATTATGAAAACAAAACATTTTACAAAAAGAACGTAAACACTGATTGTAGTGAAGAAAAACCTTATAGTTGCGCTGTTTGGGAGCACAAAACAGCAGTGAAAAGTAGTTTAGTTGCACAAATGATAACTCATACAGGAGAAAAGCCATACAGTTGCTTAGTTTGTGAATACAGAACAGCACGTAAAAGTGATTTAATTACACATGCGAAGAATCATACAGGAGAAAAACCGTATAGTTGCGCTGTTTGTGAACACAGAACAGCAGTGAAAAGTCGGTTAGCTGCACATATGAAAATTCATACAGGACAAAAGCCATACAGTTGCACTGTTTGTGAATATAGAACAGCAGTGAAAAGTCGTCTAGCTGCACATATGAATACTCATACAGGAGAAAAGCCTTATAGTTGCTCGGTTTGTGAATACAGAACAGCACGTAAGAGTGGTTTAGTTACACATGTCAAGAATCATATAGGAGAAAAGCCGTACAGTTGTTCTGTTTGTGAATACAGAACAGCACGTAAAAGTGATTTAGTTGCACATATGACAACTCATACAGGAGAAAAGCCGTACAGTTGCTCAGTTTGTGAATATAGAACAGCACGTAAAAGTGATTTAGTTGCACATATGAAAATTCATACAGGAGAAAAACCATACTGTTGCTCTGTTTGTGAATACAGAACAGCAGTCAAAAGTAGTTTAGTTGCACATATGAAAACTCATACAGGAGAAAAGCCATATAGTTGTACGGTTTGTGAACACAGAACAACATTGAAAAGTCAGTTAGTTACACATATGAAAACGCATACAGGAGAAAAGCCATATAGCTGCTTTGTTTGTGAATTCAAAACAGCAGTGAAAAGTAGTTTAGTTGCACATGTGAAGAATCATACAGGAGAAAAACCGTACAGTTGCCCTGTTTGTGAACACAGAACAGCAGTGAAAAGTCGTTTAGTTGCACATATGAAAACTCATGCAGGAGAAAAACCATACAATTGTACTGTTTGTGAATACAGAACAGCAGTCAAAGGTCGTTTAGTTGTACATATGAAGAGGCATACAGGAGAAAAGCCATATTGCTGCTTCGTTTGCGAATACAGAACCGTACGTAAAAGTGATTTATTTACACATGTGAAGAATCATACAGGAGAAAAGCCATACAATTGTTCCGTTTGTCAATATAGAACAGCAGCTAAAAGCTGTTTAGTTGTACATATGAAGAATCATACAGGCGAAAAGCCATACAGCTGCCCTGTTTGTGGATATAGAACAGCAACGAAGAGTATTTTAGTTGCACATATAAAAATTCATACAGGAGAAAAACCGTACAGTTGCTCGATTTGTGAATACAGAACAGCACGTAAGACTGATTTAGGTAGACATGTAAAGAATCATACAGGAGAAAAGCCGTACAGTTGTTTTGCTTGTGAATACAGAACAGCAGTGAAAAGTAGTTTGGTTAAACATATGAAAACTCATGCAGGAGAACAGCTGCATACTTCGCTGTTGGTGAATATAAAGCAACAAATATAATTTAATGTGAGCACCGATACAGGAGAAAAACGTTACATTTGCCCTGCTTATGAGTACAGAACAGTGGAAAATAGGTATTTTTGTATTAAGCGTGCAATATGAGTTTTGTTTTGTGCACATGAGAATGTCACTTTTAGCCAAGACCGTTTGGTTGAGACAAAAGTAATTTGAATGTGCCAGAAAACACTCATTTTGCCTACAAAATACAGACAATATTTTTTCTACTTCTGCCAAACAAGAATATCAATATTGTTTCGCACCCTAGTGTGCAAAATGCTATTTTTCATATTGCCAATGGTAACGTAAAATATATAACCTATTTTTATCAGGTTAGAGAAAGGCAAATTCTGCGTATCGATAGAGATGTGTTACCTTTTTTGATGGTTGTAGATAAAAACAGTTTAGCTAGACGTTTGAGTTCTAGTTCTGTAGTTTTACACACAAGATATTGCTTAGGAAATAATCTTATTGTGAATGCAGTCTGGTACAGAAACGCATTTTGCATATTATGTAAAGTAATAGCTTTATAATAAATGTTAAATATAACATATTAAGGTATTGTAATGGTTTACTGCCCACAGCAATTCTGATTGCCTAGTTAACACAAGAATGAATAAGTTCAAAAATGAGCACAGAATTAACTATTTTATTTATTGCAAGAAAGTCAGTAATTTTACACTAATAAATGCACTTGGTATGAGCAGCAGCAATCATAATTTGAGTAAGAAAGGTTGGCGTGAGATAAGATAGAATTCAGAAGGGTTGCGTTCAGAGTTTCAGTCATAATTAATGTTTGGAATGGCAAATGCAGCTTGAATTATGTAGCTGACAGGGTTGAGTTGAATAACGTCAAACAATGATAGTAATTTTAAAATAATACAAGATTTGTGAAGTGCAGATATTGTATGAGCGTTATAAGTATTAAAGGTTTATAAGCCACAAACGGCAAGGTAACTGAGAGGTGAAGCAAAGCAGTACGAAGAAGTGAAGATTGCAAAGAGCAATAAGGCAACCTATCGCAAGACGGACAGTTGATACAGTGCTAAATAAACTCATGTGATTAAGTGTAATTAAAACTAAGTGATTAGAGAGCAGAACAAAGTGCTTATTGAACAATTTAAAAGAAAAGAAATTTTAGTATTTAAGCGAGAACATTCTATCAAAACTGTAATCCATAAGTAAACATGTAAATCAAACCTTATTTCTTATAAACAAATGTAAATCATTATCGCTAGGAAACGAGAATGGCAATTGTTTAACATCAAGTAGAAGCTTGTAACATTTAGGCTATGTGGAAGTTGAGCTCCCAGTTTTTACAAAATTATTAATAAAGTTATTTGTTGAGCCAAAATTGTGTTTCATCATAGTGACCAGTGTTAAGGCATCTTTGTGACTTCGGACAAGATATCGGGAAGTTTTAGGCATTGGCAAGCAAGAATTGGGTGTGCTACGTTTGCAGACGATCTTCAGGAGTGCCTGGGTGGAGACATTTGGAGGAGGAAGTCGTCACCAAGCGTATAATAGCCGTGGCGTCTCTTCATTGTGCGATCCAGAATCGGAACACTACTTCAAAAGGTAAATTTCACAGGAAAGTGTTGCCGAAGGTCCATAACCCATCGGGTTTGTCAAGTTTGGACATCGTACGAGGGGTTGAACGTGATTCCAGCGGCCCAGATCTGTCCAGATTCGAATAATCGAGATACCGTCTCTAAAATTTCTGGTTGGAAGCCGATTTTTGCAACATTAGCGGAAGTTAAACAAATGCAAGTTTTGGTGTCACCTACGTAATCTAAAACAAAACAGGTTAGCCGAAAGCTACGTCACATAATCAGCAGCATTTACCTGATGTCTTGCTTTTTTCGGTGTTTGTAATTCAGTTTACGCTAAATTTCGAGGATGAACAAAGCATTTTGTATACACTAAATTTTGAGGTTATAACCTGTCAAATAAGTTACGCATCTGCCATACTGGTTAATTTATCATACAGCAAAGCATTTGTAACACAAAGTTAATGAACCTACTCTCCTGAGATGAGTTAATTTTTTTATTTCATGTTTTACCGGAGCTAAGCCCTATTTGCAAATAAATAAAATACAGAGAGCAATAAACCATTTATTGAAATAATAATTATTACATCTTTTCATTAGCCCTGAGTTTGACGTAAAATTCAAATATTAAAACCATTTGATTTATAAATTGTAGTGATTTGCCCTGATTAATTATGATTTTTATTTACAAGTGTCTTTTAGTAGGTGGGGCGCCATTACAGTTTATGACGTCTTAGTGCATTCAAGGGCGCCTCAGATGATTTTGTAGATCTTGCGTTGCTTGTGTTTCTTAGCGAGTGAGACTGTGTTCTTCTTAAAGAGCCATTTACACGAACAATAATTTATGGTACAATGAAGTTAGAAGTCCAGTTAAAAGTAAATCTTGTATAAGAAACTAAAATTCACTTGCAGCTGTCTGTTACGCAGTCATACCCATTTATTTAAAATCAAATAGAAACATAACCTCAAAAAGCAGTTCTATTTGAGACCAATTTATTGTAATTTTGTAATTTATTTAGTAATTTCACTGAGAAAGGAACGCCTAGCGGTTAGGCAATTGATGCTACGAGTATGTCGAATTTAAGGTTCCAGCGGCCTACAGTATTCTGCTTAAATACAATTTCCTATGCAATCTGCAATTCTTTCCGCCGAGGGCATTAATTGTCGCTAGATGGCGATACAGTTTGGCGTCGTTTCCGTTTTCTCAAAATGTCAGTAAGGTGTTAAACAATGTTCGTTTGCCGGAACGGAATCTCGAATCATCGTGTTCAGTGAACATGACAGATGGATTAATGGATTGCAGAAATTAATCGTTGCGTTAGGCGTTTGTAGCATCGATTTGGCCACATTTTCCACCCACAACCATGGGAAATAATTTGTTGTGTGAGCACATTTTTGGTGCGAGTTTCTGGCAGAGGTTCTGGTAAGCCTTCTCATTCTTGTTTATTCAAAGTGCTAATTTGGTGTATACAGGGTGTTCGGTAAAGAATGGGCCAAATTTCAGATATAGTTAATTTCGACAAAAATAAGCTGATTTAACCCAACTTACCTTAGTCCAAAAGTTAGTACTAACGGAGCTACAGGGTGTCAAAGTTGAAAAAAATAAATCACATTTTTTTAATATCTTTCGATCACTTCTAGCTAATTTCACGAAATTTCGTATCCGGTTTTTTTTTTGGCATGGGAAATTCAAATGTATCCACTATTCGGTTGTATCCTCTAGAGGGCGCTACAAGCGACCATTAGACTTTGACATCCTGTATCTTTGTTATTATCGACTTTGGTACTAGGGTAAGCTGAAGTAAATCAACTTATTATGGTCTAACTATTACGCTGTTGCGGTATGGCCCATTATTTACTTAACAATCTGACTTTACTTTAGGATAATTTACATTCATGGTCAGCTTTGGATGCGTTTTTATGGTAAATCATTGCTTCTAGCGAGTTCAATAAGATATACCTTTTTCAAGCAGAAAACATAGGAAAAAAGATTTTTCCAGTCGAAAATAACATACACCGGGGCACAAAAAAGTTGCAGCGGTTTAACAGTGTTCTAATGGTCGCTTGTGGCGCCCTCTAGAGGATGCAACCGAATGGTTGATAAATTTGAATGTCTCATGCCAAAAAACCCCGGATACGAAATTTCGTGAAATTAGCTGGAAGTGATCAAAAGATATTAAAAAATGTGATTTATTTTCTTCAACTTTGACACCCTGTAGCTCCGTAGTACTAACTTTTGGAGTTTGGCCCATTCTTTACCGAACACCCTGTATATACTTAGCCTTCTAGCTACAGGTTAAAATTGCCCAAATAAAGCAGAGGCACACAGCAGGGTCGAGTGATGTGCAGTTTCGTCTCCGTTTATTCCCACTGGCCCCTGCAACTTCCAAGCAGATCCAAGGAAGCCTCTCGTGTTTGGCAGTAACCGCTGGCAGCTACATCACCTTCACCTTGTGCTGGATTTGGTTTGAACTTAACGGCTATTTTGTTATGATGATCGACATGCTATTGAATTCCTAACGGCCTTGCCTCATTTGGTATTTTAATTTAGTAGTTCATATAGGGTTTAAACCTTAAAGCGGCTTCACCGCTGTTGTAGTTAATTCTAATTCAGGTGTGTTAAACGAACCGTCAGTTTTAAGCTGATTTAGTTCAGTTATCATTAACGTAGCTCTCCATGCTAATAAATTAGCTGAGCGAATGGTAAATCTATGTACGTTTGTTCCATAACTATCGCCTTAGTAATTAAGTGGAGGGAAAACTACCCCAGCGGTTTATTTGGTATACCACTACGGCATACAGATATCTAAATGTGTGAGTACTCGCGAGAGCTAATTTAACACATTAAGGTGGAACGCAGTACAGCTGTGTCGTTCACTCAGTATTCGGGTTGTTACTGAAGTACATGTTTTGACCAACTTACAGTTTAAAGTAAATCATTTTTGGAATTAGCTTTACACGCCCTCAGCAAAGGCTGCGTTTTCGAATGCACCCTGTTCAGATTTTGATTAATTAAGATTGTGATATTTACCTAGGTGATATATTTATTTTGTGCTAGTATTGTTATTGTCTGTTAATGCCAGTAATTACAAGTCGATTTTATTCCTCCTGTTATTAATCCATGATCTATTTGAAACATTATGCGATTTATCGAACTGTGGGTTTGCATTGTTTATATTGTATTGTTACCTTGAGCAATTTTAATGGTTTGTTCGCTCAAATAAACGAGGGAACATGGGCTTGAAACCGTTTGGCTCCCCTATGATTTCGACCGTTTAGTTTTGAAGGTAAGTCACCCACGCCCTTCCTCCGAGCTAGTGTGAGTGCATGTTCCGATTTACCATCGGCCATTATTAATGTAACATATTGTATCAGCAATTGAATTTCTTCTTTTTTCCACTGCTGCATTTTTAACATAAAATTTGTCTTTGAGACAGGAACAAAACTTAAAATCACATAACAAAGTTAGGTTTACTCACGCAACGAAGAGGTTATGTTTACGAATTGCCGTCTACAAAAAACATGTTGGTATTGCGGATTTGTGAAAAATGCGCTTGCGCGAAGTTGGAACTTTTGACGAAAACTTGTAGAAAGTAGCGCATGTTCCAATTTGCCGGTAAGTTTTTTTGTAGGAACGGACTTGTAAGACATTGTTTGTCTCTTTCTAATACACGTGAATGTTAGACACACAACTTGTAGCATCACTGTACCAGATATTCTTATTCGTGTAAAGGGCCCTTAACACTGAGCTCACGTGCAATTGCTCTTATGTTTACCCCATCGCTCAAATCTGGTTCAAATGATTGCTTTCGGAGCTTCGTTTCAGAGTGCCGTCTTACCTAGCCAGTTTATCCACATTTTATCCAATTACAGAGACATTCTATGTATATACAGGGTGTTTCATAATTCCTTCGCCTTGGAAAACGTGGTTCAAATAGGCGCCACACTGAACGCGAATATACAAACAGGATCGGTGTACGTATGGCTTTTCAGTTTCGAGATACGAGGCGTCTTTTAAAAGTAGGTACTGTTTTGATATTAAAAAACACAAGGACAATTTATTTTAACAATTTTATTTTTACATGAAAGCTTGGACTTTATTTTACTTTTCAACGTAATTTCCACCTATGTTAAGGCACTTATCGTATCGTACCACCAGCTTCTGAATTCTATCCTATTAGAAATTTGCCGCCTGGTTTGCTAATCAGTCAGCATTTTTGGTACCCAGCGTGAGCACAACTTTTGACAATTTAAGCATTCTGCCACAATTTCATAGAGAACATTTCTTAAAACTTGAGGAAACTCATTAGATAATGATGAAGTAAACGTTTTCATCAACTTTCTGCACAAGGTCATCATTAATGACGGACGGTCGCCCACAAAAAAAAAACTCGTGCGAATGCTTCCGTAAAGGCTTCTGTGGCCAGAGCTGTTCAAGATCATTTTAAAAAAGATTTAAATCAAAGATCATAGATACTTTTCATTTTGACAAATGATTTAAATCAAAGATCATAGATACTTTTCATTTTACAAATGATTTAAATCAAAGATCGTTTTTAAAGATTTAAATCTTTTTAAAAGGTATAAATCCTTTTACAGATTGCAATCAAAAAGTAGATACTGGTAGGTATTTAGATCAGCAATCAAACTTTTATTTATGTGTTCAGAAAACAAAAATATGACTATCAATAAATCTGTTTTAAAAATCGTATAGTACCTACGAAATAAACAAAAAAAGCATTAAAACCCAAACTAACAAGTTAATTAAAATTTGTTCTGCCCACAAATACTTTTTAATAAAACCACAAAAAATGGTAAATGGGTTTACAGTATTTTTTTTTATTATTGAATTGAGTTTTCCTTAAAAGTGTTATTAGTCTAGCTAAAACATATATTTAACATTTTAGCTAGGGTTTCCTTTATCGATTTCAGACTGATTACATTTCATGTTGCAGAAATCAGTAACAACAGTTGCCATAATAAAGTATGTATGTGTATGAATGTATGATGTATGAGTATAAAGTGTTGTATGATGTATGTAACCATTGTAACCAAGTTTATGGGGAATACTTCTTGATACTTGCTATGCGACGCGACGAGTTCGACGACAATGCGTTAAATGCAAAGCAAATACAATGCACGGTTGCAGCAGTTGCAGACAAATTCACGAATCCACAGGAATAGACAGGCTCTGTAAGAAGATTTAAATTTTTTATACAGGTATTTAAATCATTTTAGAAAGATTTAAACCGTTTTAAAAAGATTTAAATATTTTTAGAGATTTAAATCATTTTGAAAAGATTTAAATCAAAGATAGTTTTCAAAAAGATTTAAATCATAAATCAAAGATCATTTTCTGAAAAAGATTTAAAATCAAAGTATTTAAATCAAAAAAAGTATTTAAATCAAAAAAAGATTTAAATCAAAATGATCTTGAACAGCTCTGTCTGTGGCTAACCAGTAGATGTAGATACTCAGAGCGCATGCGCGGAACGGCAAACGCAGCGCTGTAGCGTCCATATGTAAACATGGTACTTAAAAAACGCATCCTATTCCAGTTTTTAATAATAAACGTTTGTCACAATTTATTAATATTGATATAAGCATGATACGGTATGTTGATTAAATCATATTAAAGTGAGGACGTGATTAACTCAAGAGTTTCTTGTTATCCTAATTAAAAATTATAACATTTTTCAAAAATGTTAATAATTTATTAACAGAATAACAACAAACAACAGCAGAATTTTTACAATAAATGTCAATTCTTTGTTCAAGTTCTTCCTGGGTATTTACTGGCGTTTGGTAAACGTTATTCTTCAGTAGCCCCGCACAAAAAACCAAATCACAGGACCTGCGATTTGGAAAATTTAAATGTAACCATTCCCACACGTAAGCTACAAAATGACATTTAGAATTGACAATTACATTTTGCTTTAACATTATTGTGTTTTTAAAAAAGCAATTTTGTAATAGTTATACGTTATAAGGCCGGAAAATGACTTAGTACGAGTTTAGATGTTTACGGACGAGGCGAGGAACGAACCTAGTCTGGAATTTCTAAACGAGTAATTTAATATTTTACGGCCGTGTATCGTACAATGTTTTATTTCATACTGTTTTATATAACTTGTTCATTGAAAAAGTCCATAAGGGGCTGCTGTGGAAATTCAAACGTATGGATATGTTGGTGGCACTGTAAGTCTGTCAAAGTCGTGGATAGCAGGTTAGGTTTTGCGTCAGTCTGTGTGAAAACTGACGGAAAGCCTAACCTGAAAACCTCGAATTTGACATAGACTTACAGTGTCACCAACATATCATTCAGCCTAGCAACACTTTCCGGCCTTGTGATGTAATGTTCCACTTTCTGGACTCAATGACGTAAAGTTGTATTTTCCGGACAGTATGAAATAAAATAATATTTACAAAAGATATACCATTTACAGAAACTGCATATAGTAGGCGCTCACTAATGTGAACTAATAAAAGCAAAGCCTATTTACATTATTC
The DNA here is from genome assembly GCA_940337035.1 of Agriotes lineatus. Classification (NCBI taxonomy): domain Eukaryota; kingdom Metazoa; phylum Arthropoda; class Insecta; order Coleoptera; family Elateridae; genus Agriotes; species Agriotes lineatus. The sequence goes on from CALNHX010003695.1 coordinate 39,732, forward strand.
AAACTATTGAACCGTAATACTACACAACGGTTGTAAGGATGATTACATCATTATTTTACATTAAAATTGTGTTTTTCTCTTTCTTTGTAACGGTCATTGTTTTTGAGATAGCAACCATTGACAACTGAAATTATTTTCTTTGCTTTCACATATTGTATCAATTTTATAGTTCTACAAAAATATAAAAATAATTGACAGATATACATTTTGTTAAGACCATTGTTGAAGTAAATCCAAAATTGACTGAAATTTTTACGAAAATCTAAAAACGTCTTAGTGTGTATTAAAACCACTTCCGTAACGCTTTAAACTTTCTCAACATTTCTAGTAGGAAATGTCAAAAAGGTTTCGAAGTATGCTATAAAAAAGTTGTAGAACGTTGTGAAGTGGGTTCCTGAAAGTTCTGAAGTGTTCTGCAATTCAAGTCTTCGCTCCAGTAAGGAAGTTTTCTAACATTGTTTATCCGTTACACTTAATTGTTTGTGTGATACAATTATTAAAGTGCAACACAAAACTTCGCGTTGCTTACGGAAAGATCACGAATGCAGTCTCATCGGAAACATAACAAACCAAATTGTAGAAGCAAAACTACATACCTTCAAATCGGCCAGTGTAGAGTGTTCTTTTTTACAATTTCCGTGGAGTTAAATTATCCACTAAAGCAAGTGGGACCTTAATTGTAAAAGAAGTTCTGGGTTTCTTAGAAAACGTTTTACAAAATGAAATGATCATTGCATTGAAAAAGTTATATTGCCGTATTAAAGACTGGCAAGGTTTGCAGAAGTGGTTGGCCCGAGAATCACAGGTTCAAAGAAATAAACAAGAGACATTTGTCGGTAAGCTATGTGTTTTATTTGCTATTGCCCATGAGAATGTTTTAAATAGCATAAAGAGCAAAGACGATAGGCAAATTTTTACTATTGCAACATAACTAAAGACGACCGATTGCAAGTTTAAAGCAAGTGAAGAAAAGAAGAAAGAGAACTTACGAGGAAATGTAACGAAATGACATGTTTAAGCTACTATCATTGTCAAGCAGTGATAGTGAAGATGAAGGAGCAGCCAGCATTTATAATATATAATATTTTCATAATATTGCAGGGTTCTGCAAACGCGAGCTCTAGTTTACAGTTTCTGTTTCGTGCTGGTCGTGCTTAATTGATTTGGCCGTTAGCCAAAAGAGGTAATTTAGGATAATATTTGTAATGCAGCATGCTGTGTGGATGATTAATTTTATTTAAAAATAATATCCGGATATCTAATGGGTTTCATGTGATAACAGTTGTATGTATGTAACTAGTGGGGTAGTAATGGGCAACAAGTGTGGTTGTTTACATGAAGTAAAAAGGTATCTTGAAAATAATAATCGACTTTAAAATAATCACGTTAAAGGGCTAGATTTCCTTTAATTGTGAAAAGTAATAATTGTATATTTGATACGTAGTAGTAATACGATATTCTTTCCGATCAAATTTGACTAAGAGTTACAACTATTATTAAAAATATAATTCAAGATAGTTTGAAGCCATTTGAAGTGGTCAATTTTACTTCGAAACAAGTAAAAAGGTGCAAGTGTTTGTGTTTGTGGTATGCTGTAGAACTGTATATCTAGATATTAAGGGGTCAGAGGGGTGCAACGAGCTTGGTTTGGTCGTGAACAACCCAAAGGAGGTGTTTTGCAGATCAATATCCAGTTAGGAATTGGTGTTAATATACACTTAGGTACAAGAGATACTTCCAGAAGGTTAGTGCTTATTTCTTATATGTAATTAAGAAATACATAACAAGTTTGGATCGACAAATTAGAAGAAACAATTGTAATTTTATATTTAGAGCGTAATTTAGAATATTAGTCTTCTAAATTTATATAGTGGGGGGTACATGACGTATTTCGGTCATTATAATTTGAAATTTATATATTTTGGAGTATGTATTTAGAAATAACTGTACCTAAATCAAGTTTGGAACAAACATCTGATAAATATTTTGACAACTAATATCTGACTTTTTGTAATGTCAGGCCAAACTTTCAAGTACTAACCAACTGAATAATAAGTTCAATGTTATGTACTAAGGAGTGTTCAACGAAACCAATTCATTAATATTTTATAGTAATCCAGTTTTTAATAATAACAAGTTGTTGATTGAACATTAACTCATTCAGCTGGGAATGAGGAGTTCCATTGCTCAATAACTGTCTAGCCGAGGTATTTAAAATTAGAATCACATGACATAATTTTCAAATGTCATAATTGAATATTGAGATATGTCAATTTGAATTGATTTCAATAAGGAGTAAGGTAAGTATATAAGAAACTATACCTAATACTACTTATTATTATTAAGTAAAATGAGTATATTTAATTTGTAATAACTAGGGTAGTATTATAATTTGGCACCTCAAGTAGGGCTGAGGGAGATAATATCACAACTTGGCTTGCAACTTACAAAGCAGAACCAGTCGAGGGCTTCATAACAAAGGGGCGTATGAGCCAAATATTCAGAAATTCTGTTTTTGGGCGTATCACATACTTTCAGCTAGGCTGCATAGCATATCATAAGGACGTATCGACCACGTGAATAATTTAGATGCTACAGCTATTTTTCATTAGGCGTATCCACCATTTTATACTTACACATCATAACATAAAGGCGTATGATCATACGCCTCTTCTTATTAGCCTTCTTTTAGTAGGCGTATGTAAACTTTACCTCAAAAAGTTAATGTGTGTCGATGAATGTCAGTGCAGTTTTATTGCAATTTGCATTGTTATTGTGCTCAAACTATTATCTTAACATAGTGCAGTGGTGAAGCACGATTAAATTACCATGAACAGAAACAAGCACATCCTCAAACTGGCATTAGAACAAGGTAATTTATTCTACAATAATTTCATTTTTATGTGAGGTTAGGTAACTTAGTAATAGTTTTACATAAGTATTTTTTACTTCGTAGCACGTAGGAATGAATTTAACGAGAAATGTGATAAGGCTAACACAATTGACGAAGATGCAGATGATAACTCGGATCCGTTTAGTGCTTGTTCTGACGAAGATCCTGAGTATGTGTTATCAGAGTCTGAAACTAATACTTCTTCCGTTCCCGAGGAACTACCAAATAGTTTGGTGGAAGTGGCGGAAAACTTAACAGATGCAGTGGAAAATCCACGTAAATATTTCATATTGTATAACTTCCTGCGAATGCTTATAATAAAAATGTTTTAGAACGAACCCGGCAAAAACGAAGAAATGAAGAGTTATGGAAGCAAAATGTTAGAAAGCGAAAAAGAAATAGTGGACAAGATTACATAAACAGCAGAAATATTAAAACTGAAGCACGGAATCCAAAGGAAGCTTATCACAATTGTGTTTACAAGTGTTCCAATTCGATGGACGCACAGGCGAGGCAGCTAATCTGTGAAGAATTTTGGAAAATTGGCGATTTACAACGGCAGAGATATTACATATTAGGGAGATTTTGCACCACGTCACGTTAAAATAACGTTACGTTAAACTCGAAATATTTAATTTGGATTGGCTGTAACGTTGACGTCGCTAGGTAACATAAGCTTTAACGGTACGTCATTTTATCGGAACGTTATGCAAAAACTCCCTATTGTGACAAGAGTAATTTGTAGCAAAAGCGTCAGAATAAGAGTGGAAAATTCTAGAAGATTTTTTCCCCATCAATATTATTTATTTTATTTAAATCAAAAACATAGAGTCTGCAAAAAGTTTTTCTTGGCGACCTTAGACATTTCCGAAAAAATGATGCGTCCATTGTTAATGTTCCATCCCCAGATTATCGTGGGAAGCACCCGCCAGCTATTAAAATACCGGAGGATGTTATGAAACTGACAGATGAACATATAGCGTCATTTCCCACCGTTCCAGCCCATTGGTGTAGAAAAGATTCGAAAAAAACATACTTGGAGAGAATTTTAAATAAGGAAAAAATGTATTCATTATACTTGGATTTTTGCACTGACAAAAATATCAAACCGGTGAGCCAAACATTGTATAGGGAGATGCTTATTCCGAAAAATATAGGATTTTACCACCCAAGGAAGGACCAGTGTTGGTGTTACGAATTCGATCAGAGAAGTGAAGATTATAAAGTAGAAACGAGAGAGGAATATGAACTTCATAAGAAAAGATGCTGCGAATTCCGCTAAAAAAGAAGATGGCGAAAGAGCAAGAAGAGATAATACCTTTCTTACCGCAAATTTTGATTTAGAGGCGGTATTGTACTGCCCCTTGTTTTATGCCAAACCGTTATTCTATAAAAGAAAATTGGCAGTTTACAATTTTACCGTCTACGAAGTAGCCAGTAAAAAAGGTACTTGTTTTTTATGGGATGAATGTGCAGGAAAAAGGGGAGCAAACGAAATTGTAACGTGCTTATCAATGTACATAGATAAGTTACCGCCTAATGTGAAACATGTGTCACTGTTTTCCGATAACTGTCCTGGGCAGAATCGAAACACTGTGGTTGCTTTCATGTTATCCTTTTGTATAAATAAAAGTGATCTGGAAAGTATTGAAATCAAGTTCTTAGAAGCTGGGCATACCCACATGGAGTGTGATTCTATGCACGCCACAATCGAGACAACCTCTAATAATGCAAAGATTTTGGTTTCATCCGATTGGTATAATGTTATACGTCTTGTCAAGAAACGAGGTAAACCATACGACATTTTCAAGTTGAAATACACAGATTTGAGAGACTTTAAGCGGTACAAGGAATCAGCAATGCCCAACTGTCACAAAGACAAAGATAATAACATTCTAAGTTGGAAAAACGTTCGTTGCATAAAGTTTTTGAAAAACACTTCAAACATTTTGTATTACAAAAACGAGTACTGGGACTTTGAATACAAACAACTTGACATGCAGTATCGGGCTAAAGGAGGACGTCGAAGCCAAGTAAGTGACAGTAATGAACTTCCTGTTTTGTATAATGCACCCTTAAAAATCGATCCCAAAAAGTACAAAAATTTAATGGAGCTTTGCCAGAAAGATGTCATACCAATTGAGCATCATAATTACTACAAACATCTCAATGTAAGCGAAAATGTCAATGATGACTCCTCAGAGGATGAAATTAGTCTCCAAACAATGAGACAGAAGCTAAAAAAGAGATCTTATTATAATCATGTTTTTTATTTTGTTTTGCTTTAATACTTATTTTAATTCAGAATTATGTAGTTTGTGTTTATGAGAATAAAAATTTGTTTAAGGTTCACCAAGTTTTTTCTTACGCCTTTGCGGTTGAGGTATATCCTAAGAAAACAGAAGGGCGTATCTACCAAAAATGTCTGTCGATGACGTCATCAGATGTCATTTTGTATTAAATTTTTCATCAAAGGCAACATAGATGCCAAGTAGTAATTGAATTTAAACATACAATTTTATGGTAGTTTTTAAATTGTTTTTTGTGTTTCCTGTAAAAATCACATTTTGGCTCATACTGTTATGAAGCCCTCGCAGTGTAATATTATATATTTTGGAATTTTGCGCTTATTCATTTACGTTATTTATCTTAACGACTTCCATGGCGATAGTAAGTCGTTTTTTCGGAGAAAAGTTTCAACCTGTCTGAGGTTTACGCGCCCGTTTCACCGTCTGTTTTCTTGCAAACCGTTGTGCAATCTTTTGCAATTAACATAGCGCACATGTGGAGGAGAGAGATGGCCGGAGACGCGGGATGTTCGTTATTTATCGCGGGTTTGAATGCAGTTCGGCATACCTACTGAATGGGGAAGCTTGTGTGGGAGCCTTAAGGATTCGGTCGGGCGTATTTTGTGTCCCCGCACCCCTAATGATGTAAGATCGCAAATAAAAACCCTGTGATGTCTCTCTCTTTAAACTTGGTCTTTCCACTGTTGGATATAGGTCTCTTCTACTTCTGTCTATCCTATGCTACTTGAAACCACTTTACTGCCGTTTGTTTGATGTCGTCAATCCATCGTCTATGCGGTCTTGCTGCGCTTCTCTTATATAGTCTTGGTGTCCATGAAACGATTTTTGTGTCCCAGCGGTTTGGATCTTGATGAGCTACATGTCCAACCCATTGCCATTTCATCTTTAATGTCCTCTAGGATATATCTGTCACTTTTGATTTGCGTCCAATTACTTCATGTCTTATTTTGCCCCGAAGACTTACAACTTTGTATTTTGGGCATAGAGGAGGATCAGGATTTCTCATTATGTGATTTGTTTTCCCAAAGGCTGCCAAAATCAGGCTTATTCGCCGAGAAATCTCGGCGGTTTGGTTTTCTTTTCAGAGTTTACTTTTGTGTCCCAGATATATGTACCAGTTGACTGTCTCAATACTGGTGTTGGTAATGGCAATGTCTACTTTTTCTGTACTCAGGATTTTGGTTTTTAGACGTTTATTTTCAACCCAATATGTTCTGCTTCTTCGAACAACTCGATTAGCATTTGCTTTAGTTGCTCGGGGTCGCTACTTATCAGAACAACGTCATCTGCGAATAGAAGGTTACCCATAGACGTTTTATCGATGTTCAGACTCTTTCTTTCACGAGAGATTTTTAAATAAATCTAATACGAGAGAGAATAATTTCGGCGAGATGGTGTCGCCCTGCCAAACGCCTCTTCTAATTTGAATTTGATCTGTTATTAAGTCTTCGATTTTCACTCGCATTTTAGCGTTTATATAAATGAACGTTAGTAGTGTACAGTACCTTGAGCCAATTCGAGCGTTGTTTAGTGCTGTTGAAATTGACGAGGTTTCGATTCAGTCAAATGCTTGTGGTGATGTTGAGGACCCGCTAATTTAAATTCTTTGTCCGGAATCCCGGGTCCAGTTTAGTATTCAGTTCTCGTAGTTAGTTACTGGAAGCACCTTGAGGTGAAGACTAGTTGCCTTTTGTGAGGCCGGGTGGACCTAATTTCGGTGTAGGGGTGGCGACCTTTTTAAGGGTTATGTGATCTTTCGACTTCCTGTCGAAAGTTCGTCGTTCTCAAATGCCTTGTGCAGATTTAATTTGAAGGCTCAACCTTGCTCAAATGTAAGGGTGAGCCGTGGTTAAAGTTTCCGTTGTAGTGCCTACCTCCCTGTTCTCACTTTTGAGAATTTGATACCGCAGCCCTTCTTGGAAATCGCCCCATTTGTCGTTGAAGTACCATTTGTGGAAGTTTCATTATTACGCCGTCCCAGTCAGCTCCCGACGTGACCAGCAGGTCAACCAACAGAGGTTCAGCTAGTGTGTGATGGAACCGGTGGTGCCCGCCATAAACCAGTAAAGACGGTGCTAGGATTCTAATCAAGTTATTGCGTTATAGTTTGCTAATTTTGGTGCTATAATTTTGTGGTGTTGCGACTAATTAAACAGCCAGTAGCGCTTTTTGAAAGATACAGTATAACTAGGTAACTTGTTTTTAATTTTAGTTTTGTTCAAGTAACTTGTTCTTAAATATTTGAACCCCCTATGACGTCTATTGATGTAGGAATAACCTGTTTCTTATCATTTAGTGTGTTTAATTATACATACTTATATTTAAATTCAATATCATTAAATTAACTTAATCTTTGCCTTTCTTTTGTGGTGTTTGCATGCGACGTCCCATTGTATTTTTATGTTATCTTCGTCTAAGGAGTGCTAGCGACCTACAGGGAAGTAATAACAAGGTAGGGTTGTGGATGGACGAGGCTGGACGTCGCATACAGCCAAACTACTGTTCCTCATTTTAGACTTCGAAGAAGCAGTTTTAAAAAGATTTTTGTGGCGCCGCCCCTTTTGTTTTTTTAACAACAATAACTCATTGAACAAAATATCGCCCTAATTCACGCTCTACCGAATTGAACCCTCCCTCCCGACGAGCAGCTGGCCAACTTGTTGTTACAGGGGCTTTTGTAACGTAGTTTGGGCGAATTTTTTCCTGTGTATTATCAAGTGGCCTTTTTAAATTTACCGATTAAGGCAGCCGCCACGTGCGGTCTGGTTTCTCTGTCGTAAATACAAATTTAGCCAGTAATAACTGGCCGAGTAAGAGGTGCTGGTACAAATCTTGAGAAAACGGTCGATCGCGATTTACTTTACGTTGTATGTCAACATCACATCTTCGAATTAGTTTTGGTGCAGTAATGGATCCAATTTCTGAACTAGATGTGAATTTGTTGTAATGAATATTGTAGTTGAATAAAGAATGTTACTGAGGATGTCTGCGTCAGGATGATTTATTAGATTTGATTTTCCTTGGTGTCCCAACGAGGGGTCATGCTCGGAGGATGGCAAATGCTATTTATGCATTTAAGATATATTTGCGCCGAGAGCAATTCAAACTTCATATTCTTATATGGGTATTTCGCCACTCTGCGAGGGCAGATTGTCCCTCGAAACGTTCGTTGTTAATATTTTCGTTATTTAATATTTTGATTTGCAGAGTGGCGAAATACCCATATAAGAATATGAATTATGAATTCACGCCACAAAGAAGTTTCAGAGATTATCTTAATCAAAGGTATGGGCCTAACATAACTAGTAACTTCCGAAGTTGGGAAAACCTCTACAAGAAGCTGGCACACTCTGAAAATAGTATAACTTTCCTATGTCGTTGTAGAAATAGCTGTATTATTCCAAAAGGGTTTAGACTCAGAGCACCTTATGTAAGTGCTCGTTCTAGTAATATCATGAAAAGAGCGAGTGAAGCTCTAGTTAGAGATAGAATACAATTTCACAGACATAACAAAGTGATATTATTTTCTGACATAAACAAACTGGAACAGGTGATGCAAAGGGATGTACGGGAAGACGATTTCAATCATATGTACAACTCTATTAGTAATACCTACCTCAAAACACACACAGAGCAAAAACGTACACATTTAAAAAAGTACCAACACCTCATACAAGAAAAACACACAATTGAACTAAATACACTAAAGAACAGTGACACTTTAAACTGTAGTTAATCTGTCTTTTAAAGAACTAAACGCCACTGACAAATTAGTTCTTGGCAAAGGACTCAACTATGCAGTGGCGCCAAAACGAATTAATAAACTTGATTTAGTTACAGCTATAGAAGAGACTTGTCAAAAACTTCCAGAAGACATTAGACAGGAATACAGAATTAGAAACAAAATCATACTAGAACGACCTTACACAATCAGACAAAATATATCCAAACAAGAAAAACATTCACTACACACACTAAAAACCGATAACACAATTAAAATTCTACCTGCAGACAAAGGCAACGCCACAGTAGTACTTGACACAACCACATACAACGAAAAACTTTTAACACTAATTAGTGAGGGACAATACGCTAAACTAAATAAAGATCCAACACATACAATAGAAACAAAAATATACAGAACACTTTACAAACACAGAGAACAATTTACAGATTTTGTAAGACGTACGCTAACACCACACTACAGTAAACCACCACATTTTTATGGATTACCAAAGATACACAAACCAAATGTACCACTTAAGCCAATAGTTAGTTCTATAGGTTCTCCTTGTCACAGTTTAGCTAAATATTTACTTAAGATACTGACTCCTATATCAGGAAATACAGACACGTATATAAAGAACACGCCCCATTTCCTTGAAAAACTTAAAGAAGCAAACATAAACACACAACACTTAATGGTTAGTTTCGATGTAGTTAGTCTCTTCACTAATGTTCCAGTACACAAAACACTCAACATCATTAAACATAGGCTACAAAACGATAACACATTACATACACGAACAACATTAAACGTTGGTACCATTATGGAACTTTTAACACTATGCATTAAAATGACATACTTTCAACTAAACAATGAATTTTACCAACAAGATTTCGGGATGGCAATGGGTTCACCTTTATCTCCCATTGTTAGTAACATTTTTATGGAAGACTTTGAACAACAACATGTCTACACGTACACCAACAAACCAGTAGTTTGGTGGAGATATGTCGATGATGTTTTTCCAATTTGGCCTCATGATATGGATGAGGTGGACAAATTTCTTGAACATATTAACAGTAAAGAAACCTCCATCAAATTCACATTAGAAACAGAGCAAAACAATCAGTTACCCTTTCTTGATACACTAATCACACGCACAATAAATACTTTTGAAACATCAGTATACCGTAAGAAAACCAATACTAATAGGTACTTACATTTTAATTCTAACCATCACAAAAACATAAAGGCAGGCGTTGTAAAAAGTCTCTACGACAGAGCCAAAGTTGTTTGCTCTAATGATAAAATTTTCAAAAAAGAGAAAGAATTTATTATTAATGTTTTACAAGATAATGGCTATCCAGAGACTCTTGTTCGGAACATTTTCAATACACGAAGCAATGCCACACACATACAAAGGAATGACACTCAAAAATATAATACTCTAACTATACCATATATTCCAGGCATATCTGACAAAATTAGACGAATTGGAAATAGATTCAATGTTAGGACGGTATTCAAAACGATGAATACTTTGCGGTCAGTTCTTACAAAAACTAAACCGTTCAACGAAGAACAACATTCAAGGAATTGTATATATAGTATTCCCTGTGAATGCGGGAAATATTATATCGGTGAAACATCCAGGCCTTTAGCAGTTAGAGTTAAAGAACATAAAAATATGTTGAAAACTTATCAATTCAATAAGTCTAAGCTGGCAGAACATGCTTGGGATGAAAACCATAAAATACAATGGGACAACACAAAGATCTTGTCTAAAGAATCGATGTCAACTAGGCGAAAAATTAAGGAAACGGCATATATTTTACTTAACGAAGAAAAATGCGTGTCGTCTTTCTCAATATTTTTAGACAATAGTTGGCTATCGATTCTTAAAGATGAGATCAAGTAGGTACAGATATCAACAAACGTCAATGTCAAAAAATTCATTGGAGGTTGGTCGTTTTTCCTTTCAGTGAAGAAAAAAAGATAAGTTTCTTGTGAGTTTTATTTGTTATTCGTTGATAACGAGGGCAGATTGTCCCTCGAAACGTTCGTTGTTAATATTTTCGTTATTTAATATTTTAATTTGCAGAGTGGCGAAATACCCATATAAGAATATGAATTATGAATTCACGCTACAAAGAAGTTTCAGAGATTATCAATTCAAACTAACCAAACAAGAGAAACATGAATTAGAACGATATGCATTTTTCTTATTGGTCTCTCTTGACTAGCTTGGTTTTATTACCGTTGGCTGCGAAAGCTCGGTATCACGATTACAATTTTTTATTGAAATTAATAGAGTATAAGAAAGTAGATTTGCAAATTAGTATTACTGCAGTGAGGTATTTCTAAAACCATTTATGATGTTTGTCACCAGAAAATGCAGTATTTGCATTCTTTGACGATCAAGTCCATTAGACGTTAAGGAAAAATAACTTCCAAAGTGTTGACTACAGAAGACAGTGGCGTAGACAACGAAATAAAACCATACATCGTTAAAAGTGAAGATCTAAAAATTCTGTTTGTTTTTGTTTTATCTTAAATTTGTTGAAGAGAAATAATATTTTGCATATAGCTTATGCTTCAGATCCAATATTCTTTTTAAAAGTTGAGAAATGCATACTAGCAGTGCAATGGCCTAGTTCATAAGAATTCAGTGTATTATCGCAACTGCCTTGCTAAATGCCGACGCGACGGTTTGTTATGATATACCAGAGCGACCTAGTAAGGCAAGCACTTTGAAATAATGCAACTTTTAGAAATAAGCGATATGTAAATACAGGCCGAGATTTAACAATAAAAACAATCAGCGTTAAGTGTTTGATTCAGTAACATCGAGATCCCACTTTAACAAAGCCATACAAATTTGGGGTATGAGGCTGCACCCCAGGTGTTTACATTATTATAACGTCCTCTGAGTGACATGACTATTCTTGCTTCAAAATACGCAGTCTCAACTGTATGCTCAGAACTAAAAAGGGCGAAAGCAGTGCAAGTAACAGGAACGTGGCAGCCTCTAGACAATTTTGATCATGGTTCTTCGATGCTTCTGGCAGTTCTTGTACGATAGTTGGCTCATTGCTACACCATTTACGTACAGTGAAACCTTCACTTTCCGATAGAAGAATTAGTTGCTGTTACTGTTCAATTACCTTCGCCAAGGTGTCGCTCCGGAAAGTACGTCGATTACGTAGAAAGATCTCTTGTCTACTTTCGCTACTAATGGAAATGAAGATTTCTCGTCCTCTGCTAATTGTTGCAAAGTTGGAAGGGCAAGATATGGGGATGATGCAGTTCCATAAGTGACTGTGCATAACTTATATTTCCTAATTGGCTGTGATTGCTGGAATATCCATAAGCTTCTTTGATGCTTTTGGTTTTGGTTGTCGATTTTTATTTCTCTGCACATTGTTTAGATGTTTGCGGAGAATACGATTTTGTGTTTTTTCCTTCGAAGTAAAATGTCAACTACATTACATAACTTTATTTAGAGACTTTCTATAAGAAGTTTTTCACGACGCATCGCAAACTACTCGAAGCTTTGTCGTGAAACTTGCTCCCTAATGACGGCGTGATGAAGAATGTAATACTTGCCATTGTCTATCTTTGTCATATGGCTTATATCCAAATATTCTTGCACGAACTGCTTGTATTGTATTCCCAGCGCTCGATCTTGTCTTAGATTCCTTTCCAGATGTAATATTCTTGCTAATGCTGAGGGTTTGGACTTTTCCATATCAACTGGGGTTTCTTTGAATGGAATTTTTACTATGTATCTTCCATCTTTGTCTCTGTGTACTGTCTCAGTAAATTTTTCTTCATGCCTGATCTTCTATAGAAAATTTTCATGGGTAGGTACCTCTTTTACGTGCTAGAATTTTTCTAACTGTCGTCTTCTTCAATTTTGGCAACCATGGCTTTGATTTTAATATCACCACGGTGTTGGCCAATGGTTGCAAACAAAATCATTTGAGTTTTTGACTTCTTCTAAAATTATCTTCGAGTATTTCTCGGCGCCGAGAACGATGCCCATGGGACCAGGGTGGTTAAAAGTTGGATCGGCGATGAAGATACTGCTCCAATAATCCATATTTAATTTTATAATTGGTGATGGAGGCATGGTTTTAGAGAGCTTGAGTAGTACGAGGAGGTGGATTGTGGATTGTACGTTATACAGCACTTAGGCCACTTTTCCGGGCCCAGTGTGCATACTAGAACTACTACTACCTTAAACTATCCTTAACCTAACCTATGCTAAGGGACTTCCTGGAGCTGACAACTGCCGAGGTCCGGATTCGAACCATCGGCCACAGACTCCTGAGAAACCCCTGTGACCTCGACTGCAAGCTATCGCCGCACTCGCCTATCGAGGCCCCCTTACGTACGAGGAGGTTAACACGAAAGGAAAAGGTGCTCGAGAATCTGGGAGTAATTATACCTGGAATCTGCCACGTAGATATTTTAGGATCACCATTCCCGATGCCTGTAATTTCTGCTCGAATCTTGGTCCTGGGTAGCGCCAATAATTCGGCGGATGATTCCGTAATGAACGAACCTTGTGACCCGAAATCTATCATGATTCTTAGAGACGCGGAATTCCGGATGCTCTTGATTTGAATCATTGCTGTTACTAATAGCACTTGGCCCTTTTGTGTACCTACCTAAGGTGGCTGCAATGTTAGGTGGATTTGGTCTCTTTCCTGAAACCTGGAGGTTTGCATTATTGCTACTTGGGCCGATGTCTTCATCTTCTGACCTGGTAACGGCGTTGATGGCGGTTGTGCTTTATGGAGTATGGTATGCTATGAATAACGACAGATTTGACAGTTGTTATAAGAAAGACACTGTATATTAGAATCGTGTCGTTTGTTTTTTACAAATTGTTTATCATTAGTGGTTAGTCTTTGGAACTGACCACAGCTATCGATATAGTGATCTCCATATTATACTAGTTTAATTTTTCTTGAAGTTCCATTCTAATATAATTTCATAATACATTGAAACTTATAGAGCAGCGTGTTCGGGGATAGTTTTGACGAGGATGTGCAGTATTTGTGAGTCATAGAGACATACAAAAAGAAGTAGGATGCCCCGAACAAATGAAAACTACTTTTAAAGGTAAAGGAAAGAACACATCGAGGTTTTTAAAGTTATACAATACATTTAAGAAAAATTACACTATATTTTAAGGAATATAAACAAAACTGGAAGTCTAAATTTGGGCGAGTGTTTATTAAAATTATAAATCTACAAAAGATCCTTTAAACTTTAGTTTAATTTTCTCCAACACAATTTCTGATTCTAGTTATAAAGGTGCCTAACCCAAATGACACTTGTAGTTGAAAATGTTTAAATATAGTTTACGTAAAGTATAATGATTGCAAACTTGGTAAGCATTAGATAACAGAATTTCAGAGTGCCTTCCATTTCAATTGACGTTCGATATATTATTACACGAACGTTTAAAAAGAAATAAAGCTCTGCTAATGATAGATGTAACTACGTTGAGCTATACATTATTTACACTATTAATAAATAATATTTACAAAGTTGTCTTGATCTCTAAATTATGTCAGATGCACATGTTGCATGAGAAACATCAGGTGAATTATTTCATTCATCTCGTCAATATTAATCAAGCAGGCTCGCTATATTGCGTGGCCAACGTGGATTTTTCTCAGTATTCATACCGCTCGACGATTAACCATTTGAATAAATTCCAACATCAAATTTCAAACTGGTTTTTGATAGTATTATTTTTCAAAAGTATAAAATGGCACATAGTAGCTTGTTTCAGAATCCAATTGCTTTTATGAAAGTAGTTGGCTTGTACGCAAACGAACCGACGAAACGAGTTATGTTAGTAGCAACAGTGTATTGCCTCGTATTTGTATTCCTGGAAGTTATGACAGTTTTACAATTGTTTAATGCGCAAGATGGAATGCCGTCGTTCGTCAGCAATGTAGAAGCCGTTGCTGCATTTGCGCAGGTAAGCAACTTTTATTACTGCATTTAATATTTAAGTCAACTTTAGCTTTGTTATATTGAAATTCCCAAATTTCAGCTTAACCTTAACTGATTACACATTATTCATCTTCTTTTCAAATGGCAGCGGCATCTAATTATTAAAATATAAAAAAATTTGCTGTAGCAATATTGTAAGATCAGGTTTAAATTTTCTGGGTGATTATCAAGGGTAATACCACAAAAGGTAAACATTTTCTTTAAAAAAATTGCCTTGAGTGGTATTTGGAAAGATTATTCAATAATATCGGTAGATGACTTTTACCGTGTTCGACAGCACACATTTTTAACGTTTTTCACTGTTAATTCAATATTGGAGCTTCCAACACGATTATTATGAGTTTTTAGAACGGCGCTGATTTGCAAACTTTGACTTTGACGTTTTGGTGAAATGTCAGTCAAAGTATACTCACTAAATTTAAATCATTGAAACCAATCGGGCCCGAGAGAAAACACTACGACACTAGGGGCCGGTTGCAGAAAGCAGTGTTAAGTCTGGTGTTAGCTAACATCGTGTCAAAGTGAACAAAATCGCATCAAATTTTGTTTAGCTAACACCAGACTTAACATTGCTTTCTGCAACCGGCCCTTAGTGTTTTAAAAGTCAGTCAATTTTGATTGGCCGTTTCTGACAAATTGAACAATTTTCATTGGTTCGTTCATTATAGTGTTGAATAATCAACAGTAGTTACTTAAGTGGTGATAATTTTTTGATAATTTTAACTAGATTCACGAATATTTTTGCTATTAAGTAGGATTTCTTAATAGCAACAAAGATAAGTGCTAATCTACTTGAAATTATAAAAAAATTATTACCACGAATGTAATTCGGCGTGATTATTTTTTAAACAGTCCAAGTTGTAGATAGGGTTTGATGGAGCTTCCAGGTGAGTGTCTTGTTATTTTTAACAAGTGCTGCTCACCTACTCTACGTTTCACTAGTTGTGTTATAGCAGAAGAACGATTTGAATGGTCTGTGAAAAAATAGTCGCTGTAATCACCTACTAGCAAATAGTCAGTGTAATTTTGATGCTATTGGCCGATTTGAAATTTTTTCTTATTACTATTGGCTGATAGGACTGTTTAAAAAATAATCAATGTAATTATAAGAAATTGTGGAAGTATACATTTTTTGGAAAACAAGAAATTGTTTAGAGTTTATAAAATATTTCAGTAAAAACATTCAAATACACTTAAAAAACCTTCTTTTGATGTCGCTTTAACACTGGGAATACCATAATATCTGTAAAACTTAGATTACCATAACTAGATTAAAGTTGTAAATGATAGGCTTAGCATTGCCGAACAAATTTCCAAAGAGCAGTTAAAGTTTCGTTTAAAATATTTTTTATAAAAAATGTGTGTATAACTCTCAATATAACTTTTTAACCTATAGAGTATTCGAAATCAGCTGAATTCTAATATAATTGATTGAATGGATAAAATATAATCTTGTTTTATGCAAATAAAAGGTCTAAATGTAGAAATTTCAAAAAACTCACAGACGGATAAATGCACATAATGAAGTTTGTCCGCAATTTTGTCCATGTCTCTTGCGAGATAGAAGGTTGGTGTTGCAGATAGTCCTATTATAAAGCCCACGTCTTGTAGCGTTCTTGCATGGATATTCTCTTATCAATTTCTGTAATACGTTCGCGCCAAATTTGGTGCTATTATATTCCAATGGGATTTCTAGTTTGAACTGTGCACCTTTACCAGCTATTTCATGTTTATGGTGCATGGTAGACAGCATAGTTTTCTTTATGCCGTATGAAACGAAAGTTATCAGCTTGGTAAATACAAAATGCCAAAATGTCAATTAGTTTCATTGATATAATGAGATGGTATGAGGCCCACAACTTGGCTCTGTTTGCAGTGCAAGATAATTGACCGATTCTATAAGCACAGAGTTGGGATGTTTTATCTAACTAAAGTAAAACAGTAAATGCATTGATAATGAGATGCGAGAAAGATTAAATTAGTTGGAGAAAGGTACGCAACGGCAAAGCAAATTTCAAAGGATTTAGATTGGCTTGCGACTAAATGAATATAATTCGAATAAGGTTTGTGCACATGTAAAGCCAGACCAATTTATAAAATGTATGTGACACAAAAGGTTGTTGGCTGCATCATAAAAGTAGCGTAATTTGTTAAGTCAAAAGCAAAATATAGTGAAATTAGTAAGCAAAGCAGAAAGGTAAATTGGGATACGGAAAGTTCGTTCCCCACATTTCGTACCCGGAAACCTCGTTCCCGAGCGAGCTCAATTTGTCTCCTAAATTACAGGGTGTTGAAAAACTAGTGCAGCAATCGGATGCAGTAAGAAAAATGAAATATATTTAAAATTATTTATTTATTATAATAAACTTATAAGAACTATATACAGTATGTCCCCGGATTGAGTTTACAAGATGAAATTAAATTTTATTTTTAATTTTATATAAAAATGTTATAGGAATTAAAATTTCTGCTTGGTTTGTAGAGAATTTTAAGAAAATTTTCAGTTTTTCAAAAACAAGTCGGCCTTGATAGTTAAGCAAAAACTATTTTCTTTTCGGGTAACCTACCCTTTTGTTTATGATACGGCAAAATATTACTGAGAAAAGTTGTTCAGAATGAAAAATTATGGCCCTATACAAAATATCAGGAAAATACTTAGATTAACTCGTCATTTTTAATAAATACAATTTATTTTGTTCTTATAAGTTTATTATAATAAATAAAATTAATTAAAATATCTTTTATTTTCTAACTGTATTCCGATCGCTGCACTCGTTTTTCAACACCCTGTAATCTAGGAGACAAATTGAGCTCGCTCGGGAACGAAGTTTCCGGGTACGAGATGTGGGGAGACGAAATATCCCGGGAACGAAATGTGGGGTATGAAATGTGGGGAACGAAATGTGGGGAACGAACTTTCTGCAAACCAGGTAAATTAAGCAGGATAATATAATAGAAATATTGCAAAAGAGCAATTCTAGAAGGCAACAGAAGAGAAAAGATAATGACGCGAACATGGTGAACTCAAAAATCTGTGCATTTAAAAATAAAGTGTAATAGTGCAAAGGATACCAATGACAAAATAAAATAAAAACGTTTGTGTGCGCAGCTCTACCGAACGATTTAGTTATAAGATTAAAGACAATAATTTAGTTTCAAGAAAATTGTAAATATAATTTAAGTACTCAAATTTACTTCCATTTTTAACGTTTATTTATCAAAATTAATTTCCTTTAACATAAGAGAATCATAGTAACCTAGCAACCTGATGCTGTTTTGTTGAAAAAACAAGGAGAACAATTGAATTAATTTTTTGTTAGATTTGTGCTCCACTTTTAAACACATTTTTATACTATTAAACGAGCATATTACCAAGAAAAAAAGCCTTTTATTGTGCCCATCTTAGAGTTCATGTGACAGTGTTTGTAAAGGTTTCCGCAGCACTAAAATATAAAATTCTCCAATCGCATCTCTGAGGACATCGCCTGCCGTTCAGCTAGGGTTCCGATAATTGTGCCCGTCAAAGTAAGAATCCAGAGCCAGAGGCGTGCACTGCATTACGTCGGGGAGGACTGCACGAACGTCACGGACAGCATCTGCAGCGAGGGGACCGTCTCCAGTAGAATATCCGAGCAGCAATCACAACTGGCAGCTTAGAAGTCTGCAAACGAGGTAGAATAAAGCCTGCAAATTTAGTGTAGAGAGGCGGAAACGCATTGAAATCCGAGGTCAAACCTTTCCGAAGTGGATTAGCGTATTCCCGTGGCCCCATTTGCTTCAGTTTTTCCAAAAATCGAGTAGCGTCGGTGGATTGTGCGAATTCGGCTGAGAATCCAAGCGAACAAAACAAATGCACATTTTGGCGTCTCTTTTACGTCGCGAAACAAGCAAGGCAAGGTGGTCCTACGTCCATCACTGAAACAAAACATCGAAAATTACCTGACGCATTTTTCACAGTAATTCGCTTTTAAAACATTCAAATACGCTGTCACCACTAGCGACATTTTGTGACAATTGTCAAATCAAGGATTTTTTTTGATCTACCAAGAACCGCGCATTCGAACTACTGAGTTTACGAATAAAATAAAGTCTGTTCATGAACCCACCCAATGAAATTTGAATTTCATGCTTGCCTTGTAGTTAGCTAAATCAGTTTTACAGATTGGATAAAATATAAAAGGACATAGGTACAACCGTTTATTTGTGTAATCATTAATTACATTTCGCTTTTCACGAGCCACAATTGAACTTATTGCATTTTATTGAAAATTCACAAACGAGCAATCATTACATTCATTTGCCCGTAATCGTGGAGCTTATAGACCCTGTTTCATCACAATAAATAGAAGAAATCAATCAAGAATGCACACTGTAATATGGTGAATTTGCAATATTTTTTGAAGATATAAACTTCTGTTCTGATCAGGTAAAATTTTATTAAATTAAAATATCCAATTACTCGCCCTTAATAGTAGCTACAGAAGGTTGAGATTTTTTTAGATATTTGAGTAAAACCAGAAAATGGAACTGCGAAACAGAAATACGTCTATTGTTTGT
Organism: Agriotes lineatus; assembly: GCA_940337035.1. Taxonomy (NCBI): domain Eukaryota; kingdom Metazoa; phylum Arthropoda; class Insecta; order Coleoptera; family Elateridae; genus Agriotes; species Agriotes lineatus. The sequence continues at coordinate 59,254 of CALNHX010003695.1, forward strand.
GTAGATACATAAAATGTTTTCTAAACTAAGAAATAATCGTACAAGTTATGTATATATAATAATTAAATGCATTCTTCGGCGGCACAAATCTGGCAGCTGTGTTGAGGTGGATGTTGCGGTGGCATCTAGAACTAGATTATCGATTTTTCTCAGGACTGGTCGGCGTAGCGGAGATGGCTTAATCTGGGGTATTGATCTGTAACCAAACGATTAGTGTACAAAAATGGCCGTCCGATTTTTCACAAGTTCAGTGCTTTGTTGGGGAGGTTTCTTCCGTTAAACTAGGTTGTGTTAGTGACTCAAGCTTGTGAGGAACTATTTTTGACTAATAAGTTAGACCTCAGAACAATTTCGGCAAAGAATGCGGCAAGGCAAATTTTCCGACTGCGTGAAAATGCACCTCATTAACACCGAATGTGTATTATGAGGGGGTTTGCAGGGAGGGAGGAAACTCACTGCAGATAACTGGTAAGCAAGCTTGGTTGGCGATCTTAGTTAGCAAATCTCTGGGTTGTTCTGCAATGAATCGTATGTGCTGGAGACCCCAAAGCTTACTTGGGGCTTTCAGGCTGGGATGCCGGGCAGAAGTGATGTCTCCAGGAGCGAGGCAGATCGCTTAAGAATACTCTACTATCTTCTGAGTGCTTGGGAATAAATGCATTGTCGTGATAAGGACGCGCGTACGTGAATATCAGGATGTTTATTTCTACTGGAATTTTGCAGTGACACCAAATGCCAAGGCGGGTCTCTTGCAGAATCGAGCATTTTACCTTTTTTGAATTTTTATCACGAGCCTAGGGTCAAGAACAGCGCCGAATGTGACGGGAGTAGGTTAGAATGGACAGTTGTAGACCTCCCCCCACCACTTGTCCTTGAGTTCAAGGTCCAAGGCTATTTTGCAAGGCTGAACTTCAAGGTCAAGGATCCACATGTAACCTTGGAAATGTGAGAATAAAAGCGCGTAAAAGAGTCTGCAAGGGTAGTAGCATTCGAACGCTGATATGGAAGCCTTGTTAAAAGCTATAGAAGTAGTTAAGGGTCGGCAAGTAGCTGCGGTGGCGAGCAGTACTACGAGAGTCCATAAAGTGCAGTTATGTCCAGTGCTTCTGAATAGTACAACGTACAAGTTAAACAACTCCAGTTCAAAGTATGTGTGTGTGGGGTTAAGGGCGAACTCCGGATTTTCCCCAGTGATTCAAATAAGAGGAAACAAAAACGATTGGGTGGAGTTCGAGGAGTTGGATTGGGCTACCCTAATTGAAAATCAGGGGATCCTGACGAATTATTTCTATTCCTCCTCCGAAGAGCAGTGGTCTCCGCTGGTAGCTGCACGGAAACAGTATACATTCTTGGAACTTCAGGAAAAGAAGATACTAAAAATTGAAGAAGTGGGACAGAGTGAAGTCTACTTATCGAAAGAATCGTTGGAAGAGCTGTGGGACTTGCAGAGGCTGGTGGAATTGCGATTCGCAGTTCTAAAAGCGCAGAACTTTGAGCAATTTTATCACAAAATAGTGACGGGTATTGCAAACCTGCCTGGGGACTGCATTAGCAATATACGGAGTGTGTTGCAAGACCTGGCGGTAACAACCGAGAACACTGTTTCCATGTATGAAATTTTAAAGTATGGTAGTAACATTGTTCGGTGCGACGTTCAAATAGAAGAACTTGGTCTGCAGGTATTAGCTTAGTCATGTGGATGGGCTATTCTCATTGTCTACTAAATAAATCATTATTTATTAAAAAATTGACTCGACTAGGATTCGAACCCAGATCTCCTGAGGCGCAGTGTCTAGAATTCCCTTTAATGCACCGATTGGCTCCCCAGGTGTCATACCATTAGACCACCGAGTCCTTAAACTATTTAATGAAAAACGGCGATGACCTTCGGGATAATCGAAAGTATAAAAGGTTGCGCATTATCATGGTCTCGTTAATTGTTTTATAACTTACGTCAAGTTCGCACACTATTCGTTTACGTATAAAATAATGGATCAGACTTCAAGTGACGATTCTTCACATGAAATCACATTAAAGCACGCTGTAAAGTTGTGCTGTGCTTTCTGGTTTGAAGATGCAAAAAACAATTTAGATAAAATAGTGAGAAATTCCTCGGGACTCAGAAATTTAGACTTGGAATTTGACGCGTATGTAGTGACTGCTATGGCTGGCGATAGCCAAAATCAACAAGAAAAACGGAAACGACTGATTGCCAATTTGGAAAAAAACATTTTAAAATATTTTGCTAGAGAAGGAAATACATCGCTGACGCTGGATGTGGACTACCACCCAAAGCATCCCTTTGCTGAAATGCTGGAAGAACGTGTCTCAGTATTTGATCTACCGTGTAAATCTACAACGAAAATTAACGCTACACCAACCGGCATGTTCACACTTCAAGTTAGGAGTGGATATGGCTCGCTCTTCTGGAGATATATTTCAAATATTGATCACCTGTAACATTTAACTAAATATAATTTTTAAATGGTTTATTTTTTAATTTTGATTTGACCTTGAGTTGAAGGCTAAGATGATTTTCAACATCACATTATTTTCAAGGACGAACTCTAACACCTCGGCCTTGATTTCAAAGTCAAACTCTAGAATCTCCTCCCACCAAAAAGAAAAATGTACAAAAACGGTGCAGCAGCAAAATAAATCATAGTCTATTGAATAAATCGTGACAGTCTGGTTGTAACATGGACACATGGGAGCTATATGGAAAATATTTCCAGGAATTTTCGGAGTTATTTCCATGGTTTGGTTGCGATCAAATGAAAATTACCGTTACGTTGGATGGACATCCGGACTTTAAAACTTTTCCAACAGTACCACTTCCAGACGGGGATTGGTTTGATTACAATGTGATGGAGCCCATCGAGAAGTATTTAAAAAATTGGAGATTAGAACGTGAATGTGTGAAAAAAATCGTATACGAGTTATGGTGATGCCCGCCTACCCATCTGTTGAATGTGCACGCAACATCGCATTTAACCACTAGAAGCTTAGTCATGTGGATGTGGTATAGAGAAGCCGCTCGACCAACTGCAAGAGACGTACCTAGTGCGGTTAAACGATTAGTGAGTTTGTTGGAAGATTTGGCGTTTGACGCGTCTCACGAAGCCATATACGGTTTTGGTTGGTTCAGTGACGAGGAACTGAAGAAAAAAGAAAAAATGTACAAAAACGGTGTTGCTGTTGGTCGACTATTTTTAAACGGAGCCATAAATGAAGGCCTTCTTGTAGATTTAATGGCTAGTCTCGGTCTGGACGAACACATGTGTGAGGTGAAAGACTTTATAGAGAGGAAGGAAAATGAAGAAGAGCGTGCAGTTTGACGACTCGAAGAATCAGGTGTACAATTTGCATACGTGGGCGTATGCGTATCGAGAAGCTCGGAGAGGACTGTGGCAACGAGAGGCTATGGATAGGTTGCGGTTCCAACGCAAGATATTTACTGTGGCTGAAGTACTGCGAGACGTCTTGTGCGCAGAACATAGGCACACAATTTATGTAGAACGCTTTTCCACTAGTACGTAGGTGTTTAACCCATGTAGTAACACTGTATATATTGTATGCAAATAAAAACACAATAAAAATTAAAAAGTTGTTTTATTCCATTACATAGTGATTATAGATATGGTAAACGTTAGACAAAGCACAATAACAAACTGGAGCAGAATGATATAAACAAGCGGGTTGTGATGGGGTGAGGGCCGGTTGTTCTTCAACTTCGATGATGGGGATATTGGTATAGCGGCGTAGAAAAACTGCTTTTTCTCGACCTTTCACATATACTTCGGTGACATCGTGCAGAAGACGTCGCAAAATTGCAGGAAACATGTATGCTGGAGTAAATCCCTCATTCCAATCGATGCAATGGTGATTAGTCATTACCCAGTGGGCTTGCTGTTGTAAATGAGATGGTAAGGCGGTGAACGGAAACGGTGATTTTAAGACGTAGTGTGATACTGAGGTACCGTCGTAGGCGGCTAACTCTTTTGGGCTGAAGTGCTTATCCGACGTCTTGAAGCCTTGAATGTCGATAATGAGCTTCATCGTATTAAGTGGTGGGAGCACGATCCAGTTACGTTAAAAGGCGAGGTGCAACTGAAGTGGTTTTGAGAAATTACAGTTGTTTAACTGCTTTTGACAACGCGTTATAAGTAAAAACCCGATCGTGAAGAACGAGACAATACGCGGTTGTGTTGGCTGGCACGTTAGCGGAAGTTTCAAATTCAACTCGAAAAACGACAGCGTTTGCATGGAGGTAGTCTTTTTGATGGGAACAATCGATCACAACAATGGGTGATTTGTCAGCAAACTCATTGGGCGTGAACCAAGGCTCGTCGGTCTTGTTATAATAGGATGATTGAAACTTGGAGTACATATCGTATAACGTGGCGTAATGATTGAGGCCATAATTGTTATGTAAATTATCGTAGGGGAAACGTTCGGTGTTGAGATAAACTCGGAAATTCGTAAGATTAATTTTGTCGAAATGGCTATTGTCCTTAGAGATGAGCCCCGAACGTTCCGTCTGAAAACCTACGATGACGTATCTGGGGGTTTGCAATTTGGTGGTTGTTGCAATGGCATGAGAATGTTGAGTCACGGCATTAACGCCTGGTATGATATGAAGTTGCCAGCTGCGAAACGCTACTTGCGTGTCGATATTTTTGTCAATGTATTTGGTTAGAGATAATTCTTGAGCAAGACCTGGAGTGACATGTGGAACTTTCCAATACAGCTTGTCAATCGTAACTTTAGCCGTCTCCGCTACGGTAGCACTGAATACAGCGTCGGCATCGGTATTGCTGCGAATCAGGACAAGTTCTTGTCGGATGTTAAGTATAACTTTTCCATAATCTTCTGCAAAACCTAACAGCATTCTCAAAGGTATGCAGGCACTGAAGTTGCCCTGTGCATCGGTAATGTGAGTATTGGGGGCGTACAACCATCCAGCATTTTGAAGCTTTTTCACATCATCAGAGGTATAAGACACATATCCCTTAAGAGTAGATGTAATACCAGGTTTGGTAACAGAATCGACAACGACACCATTGATTTCGTATCGGATTTCGCTAAATAAGTGAGCCAACCCATTGTTAAGAAATTTGGCCGTCGTAACTTCACCGGTTGCTTTCCGTAATTTTCCCTCTATGTATAGATAGCTCAAACCTGGTAGAGTTGACATATCTTCAGGAATTGGAATTCGAATTTCATCGTTATAGTCGAAACGGTTTGTATACGGTTGATGGGTGTGCAACTGATTGCTAACGATGGAGTTGTCGACGAGGACACGTTCCCCAATATTTAGAATACTCATGACAGCACTTTAAAACCCAACGATCGCAAGAAGTCTCTGTTTGCCTTTGTTAACTGCTTGGCGGACGAAGCTGAACTGATTTTACAAGGCTGTGGACAACGTCTCTTATACGAACTGGGTTGGACATGGTAGGGTGAAAGGTTGAATCGAAAACCCATTATAACTTCTTTAAATGCAATGTTACCGTGACGGTTTCCTTACTAAAACTGACGGGGGTATCAGTCTGGTCCAGTATTTTAACAGTTAGGTTAGTGATCTGTCTCGTGCTGATCGGTAGGTAAATGACAGGGTTAGGTGTTTCCACTATTTTGTACCCAGGCGGCACTATGGGGAAGAATTGATGAACGATGTGGCCAGGCTTACCATTTTTATAGGAACCGACAGAGATATTGCAGTGGATAAGGATGGAGTTAATGTTCAAAATTTTTGTAACATGTTCACCTGCATGCCACATATTCGCATCATAAATTTTGCTGTCAAATCCCAGCATGTCTCGGATAGTATTGTCACTTGTAAAGTCGATTGGAACGTTCGATTTTATTTCGGTTTTTAAGGTGCTGTTGTTTCCGCGTAGCAGTACCCGCCCATTACTTCCGCTAGACTCAAGTTGGTTATGCAGAAAGTCGGCAATGTCCGTAATTTCGTATGCGCCCTCAGGTATAGTAATATGAGGTAGTCCGACGAGATGAAATTCATTGTTGGGAGGTCTAATGTTAGCAATAGTATTGTAGGTTTCGAAACTTAACAACCCCAAAACATATTCGCTACCGTCGTCTAAGAAAATAGGGGGGTCAAAATTCGCAGTAAGGATTGATGAATCACCTGTCAGAGTGAATATACTAGACATGATGAAGCGCAACACTTAAACTGCCGACAAAAGCGGTTTCGCAAAGTTATATAGGAATTTGAGACACAGGTGACCACATGGGTATGACATGAGTCGTTGATATCTATTAGAATTATACGTGATCGTGTTATTGCCACCATCGCTACGAAAGTATTTCACTAATTCGGTTGGAGGTTGTAAGCGACCGATGCTATCGAAATACAGAACAAAGGTATCCACTTTTACGTAAGCCGTCCAATGCGTGCCAGGTCCTACATCATCGTCTAGGTTAGTGACACCACATTCTCGTTTACGAATCTTCATAGGCAGGGCATCCCGCATAAATATTCCCCTAAAGTGTGGAATTTCTAGGCGTTTAACGTAGTCTGTAATATCGATGTTGGTTAACGCGCGGCGCGGCAGCTTCAACGGTAGTTTTTTGACTGATACGGTCGTAGATATAACCCTTTTCCGCGAGCAATGGATTCCATAGCTTTGTTATGTCGCTCCTTTTCCTGGAGATTCTTTTTAGCAGCCTTTGAGTCTCCCACTGCTTTAGCGACTGCTGCAGCACCACCTCCGAGGGATCCCAATGCTCCTAATGCAGCAAGTATGGGTACAAGCGGCAATATGCCTCCTCTCTTCGGAAGAGGTAGTACTCTTGACCGCTTCCGCCTCCTCCTCCTCCTTGTTTTTAAAGCTCCTCCTGAATGCGAGCGGACTGTGATACCGACCCGTTTGGAATGCGTTCGCCGTGTACGCTTCCGTTTCACACCCATTCCGACTTTCGTCTTTCCTTTCATAATTCCAGTAACAGCAAGGGCTGCAGCTCTTTCCCCAAGAGTAGAGTCTTTTGCTTTAACACGTTCCCAAGCTTTCTCTGCTAGAACTTTATCTGCCGCGTGACGTGTCGAAAGATCGCTAGATTGTGAGTATGCGATGTCGTGTTGCTTGCAGGCCTCGTCCAGAGGATTCCTTCCTCGATCGCCTCGAGAAAGACGTTTTTTAAGTCGGGTACCAGGTCCGCAAAACTTGTACCCTGGTATGTGTAGTTCAAAGGGTAATTTGTCAATAAGGGTATTCAGGAAACCGCGACCTTTCCGCTTGGCGCTTCGGTGATGACTGGTTTGTTTACGCCTAGTAGCTTTCATCTTAAAGACTTACACACGACTGATGTTCTTCAAACGGAATTAACAAATATAACGAGAACGCACGGCGGGTAGAGCGCAGTTTCCTTCCGAGCGAAAACGATGGAAAACGTCAAAATTGTGAAGCAAGGGTGTTCCTTACCTGTAGTAAATCACACAATAAATTCCATATCCGAGACTTACAGAAAGCACAGCGCTTTACTGGGTAAAGGATGTAAACGATGTGTGGTCATAGGTCGATCCGGATCTGGAAAAACCAACCTCATGATCAGTTTACTAGTACATCGAAATGGGTTGCGATTCGGACACCTTTATATATATTCGAAAACACTCCATCAACCCAAATATAATTATCTGAGAGAAGCCTTTCAACCATTGAGAGACATTGGATTCTTCGAATATAGTAACGATTGTGAGGTGATCAAACCCCAGGAAGCAAAAGAACATTCCGTGATAGTTTTTGACGACGTAGCTTGCGAGACGCAAAGCATAATTCGAGATTATTTTTGTTTCGGACGTCACCGAAACATAGATTGTTTTTATCTATGTCAGACGTATTCATCTATTCCTAAGCAGCTCATAAGAGATAATGCAAATCTCATCATCATATTCCAACAAGACAACACCAATCTGAAGCACATTTACGACGATCATGTCAACACGGACATGTCATTCGACAAATTTAAAGCATTGTGCTCTTATTGTTGGAATGAGGATCACGGATTTTTAGTGATCGATAAAGAAAGCGAAACCAACGCGGGACGATATAGAAAAGGTTTCGACAATTACTTTAATATATAGACAGCTGCCAAAGAAGGGAAGGTAGTAGTTTACCAACAACTGAAGGAGTTGCAACATGGATAAGCGTTTAGCCAGGGAACTTATCAAAACCCGACAATCCGTTAGACGTAAATACGCAGCTTTAAAAGCAGACATCGCCCAATCCCAATCGATTTTAGCTGAGCAATTTAAACCTCTTTCCAAGCCGCTCACCGAATTGCTGACAACTATAAAGCAAGAAGGTGTGCCAGTGGGCGAACCAAAAGTGGATTATTTGCCAATAACAATTAAACGTAGAGTATCCACTCCCTCTACCTTGCCCCGTCCGCGAGCGATAACCACTCCAGGCCGAGTTTCTGCGACAAACCTTCTGGGATCGTCACACACTTCCACACCGGGGCCATCACACACGTCCACACCAGGGCCATCACACACCTCCACACCTCGATTTTTGCAGACGCATGTGTTATCCCAGAGTGAACCAGTAGAGGAATACGATGAGCAGTTGCAGACGGATGTTGCTGAGGCGGCAGCAGAAGAAAGTGCTGTACAAGCGGCCAGAGAAACCATCCAACAAATGCTGGCACCGGAAGTTCTTGGTCAATATTTAGAACAATTTCAAGGGTTAGCTCGAAAATACGTGGAAGGAATGATACGAGATACTGAGGACAAGTACGATTTGCACTACGGAGTCCGATTCGACATAGAGGGAGATAAGTTTGCTATAGGAAATAAAGAAATCAAGTTCGAGGGTGAAAATATCGTTATTACAGACCACGGCAACAGAATAGTCTACAAAGGCACTCCAGGATTGTACGAATTGATGTTTTTAAAGAAACCGAATATATACAAAAACGCAGATTTAGAGCAATATCTAGATTTAGTGGATCGTTCCGCCGCAAATCGTGTAAACTACGACCCCACACAAAGAGTTAGTGGTAACGCAGGGTCTAAATACATGAAAATAGTACGACCTCTAACTGCCTCCTCAACCATAAGAGCTCCCGGCAGACCAGCGACGAAGGTATCACGGCGTGGCAAGGGATTACTAACAGTGACGGACAAAAAAGTGGAATATGTTCCTTGGAAGGATCCCAACTCATTAGTGAATCGGTTGCGTATATTAATAGCTTCTCAGGCAGCTGGACACACGGGTCATTCAAATGAGATAGTCCGTATCACCGAAGCCTTACGAGACGCGAAAATAATCTTCTAAGGGGTACAAAACCTTAGGGTCGACGGAATGTCGATCAGAACGCATTCAACGACGAAGCAGTAATGCCGATAGACAAATTTGGAAGACACTACCATAGCGCGCGCTATTATTCTCATCCCAAACGTATCTTTATGAAAGTAAAAAATGTAAACCAACTCCACATAGAAGTACCACTGCTGCTAGTGGGGCGTGGGTTCGATGAAAGCGGATATTCCAAAATTTTCGGACAGAACGAGTACATTTTTCCGTTAACAACCGGCGAGATCATAAGTGTTCAAGTCAGCGAACCTTTGGTAGTATCACACATCAACGGCATCCCACAGGAGACGCTTGTCGGTAAGACATTGCGGCGAGGAGATAAACTGCAATTCGAATCCATAAACAATAAGGTATACGTGCAACTGCTGCTTAAATGTCCCGTAGGAGAGTAGAAAGCAACAGTTGACAATGAACCTTAAAGAAGCCATAGTTGGCGAACTCCACAAACCAGCACGAACACATTTCAAGAGAAGGCGCGTTATTCTAAAAGGCTTGAACGATTTATATCAAGCTGATTTGGTAGAAATGATCCCTTATGCAAAAGTCAATAAAGGCTTTCGTTATATTCTGGTAGTCATTAATGCCTTCTCGAAGTATGTGTGGGCCTATCCCGTAAAACGTAAAACAGGAAAGGACGTAACAGTTGCCATGGGTAAAGTGCTGAGGAGTGTAAAGGTGTCACCTCAAAACTTGCAGACGGATTTGGGGAAAGAGTTTTACAACACCGATTTTCAACGATTAATGCGACAGCACAATATCAATCACTACAGCACGTATTCTAGCATGAAGAGCAGCATAGTGGAGAGGTGCAACCGCACCCTGAAGAACATGATGTGGAAGCAGTTCAGCCTGCTAGGGTCCTACAAATGGTTGGATATCCTACCCAAGATAGTAGCAAAGTATAACACAACCAAGCATCGCACAATAGGAATGAAACCTGCCGAAGTGAACTTAAAGAATGCGAAACTTCTTTTAAACACAGCGTACAGTCACACAAAGACCGTGGATCCGAGACCTCAAAAGTTTCGTACAGGGGACTCGGTACGCATCAGCAAGTATCGTTCTGCATTTAGCAAGGGATACACGCCAAGCTGGAGCAACGAAGTATTCACAATATCCACTGTTCGACTTACAAACCCAACAACCTATCGACTCACGGACCAAGAAGGTCAGGAAATTAAAGGAGGGTTCTACGAGCATGAACTGCAGAAAACAAAACATTCGGACGTATATCTGGTCGAAAAGGTTCTGAAGAAAAAAGGAAATTTGGTGTATGTAAAGTGGTTGGGATTCGACAATCGACACAACTCTTGGATATCTAAAAGCAATGTTGTATAACTTAAAGAACTACTGTAGCACTCTCAAAATAAAAAAACTGTTTTTTTGTAAATTATTGTTTTATTAATGCCACTAAACACAAACAATATTTCTTTGAAACACTTTCATCTTTCTCCCAACAAAAGCGACAACAGCAAAAGAACGAAATCATTAACATTTTAACGAAGCTGCTATTGTAAAATATATAAACTTATCGTTAACATTCAAAATAGGTAAGCGTATTTGTTTTCCCAACATTAACTACAGTAAGAATAATAATCACAAACATATTAACAAAGCTATTATTTACAAACTAGGAACTATTCGTAAGCTACATATATATAGTATACACTACTAAGCGCAAGAAAGGGTTCGTTTGGTGAGACGTCTGCTATAAATAATAACCAATACTGTTCCGCGAACATACTGTAATTTACATTTGGTTTGCGGCTGCCCGCAGCAGTTCGTCAAGCCTGTAATCAGCAATACTGCAGTGACCCCACGCTAGTGTCTTCGTAGTGTTGGGAATAACGTAGCGCTTGTCATCATGCGACGAAAGCGCGACCTTATTTATTAAGTCGGTGTACATAGTGTGCAAACGGGATTTAAAGACGTACATTTGACACAAGACAGTCTCCCGCTTGTTCTCGGCAACGGCCTGATAAAGTTCGCTGGTCAGATACTTCCGAACAGCGCTCTTTTTCACTCCCTTGGCTTTCTTGTCCACTTTAGATACGCTGTTTACACAGTATGATTTTGCACCGACCCCATAAAAGCTACGTACGACTACGCCAGCATATTCGTCCTTGAATTTGCCAACAACAGACTCGGTTTGCGGAATACCGTGCAGATTATCCACATAATTTGCAGTATCGAACCAATCAAGGTTGCGTTTCATGTCATCATAAAAATTGTTGGTTTTAATTTCTATAATGAAGGAGTCAGTGTCTGTGTAGAGTAAAGAGACATTATTGTCATAACGTTTTTTCAGAAACCCATAAAAAAAGTCATACATGACAGTTTTCGAAATATCCAAAACGGAGAAACCAACATAACTAGGTTTGGCATACCAAACCCACAGTCTGTTCATTTCTACGGCTATTAAATTTTCATTAAAGCAGATTCTATCTTTAAAGTTAGGTCGCGCTATCAACGTTTCAGCCCCCAGTCTATTACCAATTTTCTCCCAATGACTTACTAACTTTACATCAACCCTTTTGTCCACATTCTCCAATGTTTTGCCAAATACGCAGTTGTTAGCCAATTTAAAAGAATTTCTCTGAAAGTTGTTTGTCGATCGGTTTCTAAAGTCAGTATTAAAATCAATGTAGGTTCTGAGCCATGGAGATTGGGTAAATTTCAGTATTCTATGTACTTTAACCAAAGTCAGACCCGCATTCAAGGCCTGCTGTAATGCTCTGTAGTGAATGACATATTTCCGTTTGCCATATAAATTTGGAATCAATTTGGGTTGTTTAAATTTTCCCTCAGGAGGAATGAGAAGCTCCGGACAAAAGGGAAAGTCATTGTGAGCGTCGTGCAAATGCTCTGGATAGTCCAAATCTACCTCCAACACGTACCCGGTATTGGACTCGGCAGACACTTGAAAAATGTCAAAATTTGAAATTTCCTCGTCAGTCATCCAAACAAAATCACGTTGTGGTAGAAACTGTCTCATTGCGTAACCATAAAGGTTGGTTGCGTCTAAAAACATGATAAACGACTTAGGTTTAGAAGCATCGTAATTCCCGACAAACTCATTGTTAGCAATAGCTTGTCTCCCCACACAAGTGCTGACTCCTCCGCGAATACTGTTTCTAAAAAAGTCTAACATATCTAAATCAGTAAGCAGCTCAAGTTCAACCCCCGTAAACTTTAACATAGCGTCCCAGCTTAATCCTGGGGCCGTGTAGTACTGAGCTGGATCCAACTTGTAATGTTTTAAATAAAAATTTCTAAAATTTTCGAACACGTCTGCCAAAATAAACACGTCACATTTGAGATAGACATCGGAGTAGTCGCCCAACGTTTGACAACCAAAAGTTTCCCAAACCTTCACGGCTCGTTCGTAATCAGTCTGAGAAATATGGGTTTCGGTTAGACGGTCATAAAAGTCTTCGATCGAGGGTAAAGCAGACTCATCTAATTTTTGGAAAGAATCTAAATAGGAATATGGAAACACACCTTTCTGTCTCATCAACTCAAATTTGATGCCATTTCCGAATTGATTTTGAATTTCAACGCACTGGCCATCCGACAAGGTGTCGGCCAGCGATGCCAAAGACGAGCCCATGAAACGAAAGCTATCCAAAAATCTGATGCTCAGATAAATGTTTTTTCGCTTTCCCTCCACAAAAATTTCATCAACCCAAAGACGTTTGCCAAACGAAATGTACTTTTCTTTAGTTACCGGAATGACATCAATGTCTTCGTTATTTTGAGCCAATTGTTTAACAAACAGGTGCGAATCGTTATTTAGATTGTGAAAAAATACCGGAATAAAATTTGGAAGTTTATAATTTAAATTACAATTGGAGTGGGCGGCTCCCCGATAGTCTCCAGTCAAATGATCGTGATCGCGTACTTTTACATCCCCCTCACCAAACGGTCGACCACAAATGTAACATGAAACGGCTTCGTTAAAGTTTTGAATTTCCATAGCAGACATAGCTTTCATAGGTACAACGTTTTTCAAATGATGCGAATAGATGTTTTGCGCGTCTCTATCTAAACGTTCTATAAACATGTCCACCGCATCCTCCCCCCGATAAATTTCGAATTTTGACAGGCTGTCGTCATACGAACATTTCAAATAGTACGCGAAAGAGTAGGGTATGTGTTTACAGGTTGTAATCGTATAAGGTTTTGTGGGATCCGGTTGTTGGTCTCCTGCATCAACGGGTGCCAAAATTGTTTCAAAATCCGCGTACACTACGAATCCAACCTTCAATTGCTTCTGATAATTTTCAAATTTGAGAATATTCTGCGGTCTTACCTGACCACACTTGTCGGTGATCAACTCTGTCGTTGGCAATTTAGTATACACCTGATTACAGTCATAACTTTGATGCATAGTCAAGTGTGCTTCAGTTCTAAAGTAATTCAGGCAGCCGTCGCAAAAATGCTTTGCACCATCTCTAGCCGTTATTTGTCGCGATACTAATCTAGACAAATCTTTGATCCAACAGTAGTGACTATTACCTTTGTCGTTAGTTACAAGCAATAAATTTACATGCCACCTTTTTTTACAGGAGGTGTAGTACAGAGGTCCCACAACTTCATATTTAGTTTTATTGTCTTTAAAAAATTTCTCCAAACCGTATACGTTTATAGAAAGCTGCGGATTAATTGTTTCAAATTTAGAAATATCGCGCAACCGAACCGGAAATTCAATATCGGTCCATTGTAAAAATCGACGACAATTCGGATACGAAGAAGTTCGATTAGGCAATCCCTTTGGTACACAGAGGGCCGAGGTTACTGCCCAACCGAAACAACAATCGTCATTGTTTTGAACGTTCACGATCGCTTTCTTGCGCTGAATCTGCTTTGGGAGCGGGATGTACGAGGATGCCCGAAATGGATTGTATTTGTTGACGTTGACTTCAATGTACAACAACTGCTTCAAGATCCATCCTGACAATACAGAAAATTACCAAAGTTAGAATTGTTACAAAAAGCTACAGATCTCTTGCACACACCTGATTCCCGCTCCTGAAATTCCGACACCTTCTCGTCTAGCCTTCCAGTCAAATTATCATATAAGTGGCTCAAGTCTGTACCGCGAGTGACTACCTCGTTAGCCGTATGAAAAGTTTTTACGTCTTGTAGATCTTGAGCTTCCAAAATAAAATACCCGAAGAGTTCGAAATTTATTTTGATGCTAGTTAATTTGGTTAGCTGCCCTTTTATCAAATTTAAAATTTTTTCTTTCAATTCGGTCATATATTCCACAACGCTTATGTGATAATTTTCCGTGGAAATCCTATAACTGGCCACACGGGACTTGAAGGCGTTTTGAAGGGCCACCACACCTTTCCCCAAGTGAAAGACGCCGCACCGTCTCGTGTGACGATTGCTCCTCAGATGACCACCGAAGCACGTTCGAGGAATGTTTTCATCGCACACGTCACAGTATTGCGTCCTTGGGAAACCACCTATCAAAACAAACTATTTACACACTGTACAAACACACCAAGCACGCATACCATCACTACTGGAGTTGTTTAGTTTTGGGCGTTTACTCGGCCCCTCACCACCCACCACCGAAGTCTCCATAGCGTCGCCTGTAATTAATACAACTACACTGAAGGTGCTGCTCTACATCAACACAATTTAAACTCACCACTCGTAGATGGTTGGCCCAGCTGTTGACGACAACTTTCTCTCCGGTGGCGGAACAAATTGTCGGCTCTGGTGAAGGACTGTCCACATTCGGTGCATTGAAACATTATAAATGATTAATTGCAATTCTACACTGGGCAGGCTCTTCGCTAGAACGTTAGAGGTATCGCTCTCGCCGAGTATCGCTTCCCTAGCCAAACATGTAAATACAAGGAGCACACTCTAACACACTACCCAGGTACCACGAACGTGGACGTTAAGCCTTGATACCCTGGAGGGGATGGGGAACTAGGTTACGTCGTTTTGGAATTTAAGGGAACTTACATTTGTTTGTCTAGTGAATTGCCGCCGCTAGTTCACAAATTCGCTTCGCTGTGTTGATTAGAGTTCGTGAGACCTCACCTTGCCGCTGCGTCAGCTGGCTGCGCCGTTGCACATACTCATCGTATTTTTTAGCCTTACGACTGTGCCCTTTGGCTATTTTGGGTCTCACCCTCATTATTTTTTTGGTGACGGCTGCCAGTTGTAATTCGATATTATCTAACTGCACATCCATACCGTCCCTCAAGCGTTCCAAGGATTTAATTTCAGCTATTCGTGCAACCTGAGCGGCAACTCTGTCCTGGTATGATTTTAAATTGTTTTGCGTCAGTGGCATATTTTCGTCGTTGTCATCGTCGTCGTCGTCGCTTACCGAAGAGATGGGCGATATCACACCATCACCCTGTGAAATGGATGATGGTGCAACATCGACCGCCTCCCTCTCAGTGTCCTCGGACGCAACAGAGGAATCGAATGTTGCTACTGTGCCCATTGCAACTTCCGCCACCGGAGAGGCTCGTCCGCTTTCGGATGCTACAATGCGCACAGTATTGTTCTTCTGTGACAGTGGTTGCGGTGTTGCCAGTTGTGAGTTGCGGCTGGTCGGTCGCCTTGAGCCTGAAGCGACTTGGATACCCAATCCGAGGTTGTGGGTCTCTACAGCAACATCGAAAGCGTCTTCCGCAAAAAATGTATCCCCGAAATCAATAGCAACAAAAGTTTGTTCCGGGCGTGTGGGATTGGGGGACTGAGACCTCACCTTTTTCTGCGGTGGTGGTAAATTCTCGCGTATCCCGTCGTTAAAATCAAGACTTGGCATATCCATAAATTTTTGCGTGTTAAACGTTGATGTGTCTTGCACACCCTCGATGCGAACGGCCCCATGTCCAGTCTCAATCGCACAATCCCTTACTGTCTCCTCAATCAATAAATCTACTTCCAAATTTGGCTCAATTTTGCGTTTCTGCCCTCTAACCAAACATTCTTTTAAAATTTTACCACTCGCCGGTTTTTCAGCGGACGATGTGATGGGACTACACCCCGGAACTGCATCAAGTTGGGTTAAAATTTTGCCCTTATTCTGCTTTTTCGCCATGCTTTTCCTGCTACTCACCGGTTTTTTTGATGTTCTCAAATCGGCCTCAGATTTTGAGGACACCACTACAACCGGTGGCTGCAGCTGGACATTTTGATGTATTGTAACCTTGTCGTCGGACGCTTTCGATGTAGAAGGTTGAGCCAGTGCGGATTTGGGGTAAGATCCGCTAGCTCTCGGACAGATGCAGAGTACCACATCCTGCGGTTTCCGCAAACTCAACTTACTATACCCTGGCGCCCGCGTAACACCACCACAAACCGTACAAATCACAACACCTGAACGATGCATCACGAACGAGAACAAACTTAAGAGTGACGCTCCTTACCGCCACCACATGTATTTATACTAACAATATGGTGGGGGCTTGTCCTTGCCTTGAGACTTACATTCCGAGCGTTTCCAAATAACAAGAAGGTCCACCGACCTTGCCCTTGAGACATTATAATTCGAGCGTTTCCAATAACCAGAAGGAGCACTGAGCTTGGCCTTGAGACTTTGAAATTCGGGTGCTTACAATAACAACAAGGAACGCTGACCTTGGCCTTGGTCTGGGAATGCAGTGGATGTCGGTATTAAGAACTTGAATTTTACGGTCGCGACGTTCCTTACCGTCAGCGTCACCTTGGCCTTGGTCTGGGAATGCAGTGGATGTCGGTATTGCGAACTTGAATTTTACGGTCGCAAAGTTCCTTACCGTCAGCGTCCTACATAAACATAAAGTCTACAGTGAAATAGCGGCGTCTAGAAACAATTGTCACAAACTATCGGAAATCGGAGGCTCAGATAAAAATAATTCAAGAAACACCACACTGATTGCCCACTAAACAACGGAGATATGAGCGTTTTAAAATTTACAAGGTGGAAAGGTTGGACAAATCGGAAAGCAAAAGCTAATATATACATAATTTTAAAAAACACTCCGATATCTTAATAAACAACGGAGCTATGCTATTTCCAATATTTAACCCCAAGTGGTTGGGGTAGGTGGTAGTTTCAGTTTAAAATCGCAAAGTACAA
This sequence comes from Agriotes lineatus, assembly GCA_940337035.1. NCBI lineage: Eukaryota > Metazoa > Arthropoda > Insecta > Coleoptera > Elateridae > Agriotes > Agriotes lineatus. The sequence continues at coordinate 76,690 of CALNHX010003695.1, forward strand.
GGCAATAGAAACCCAATAAAAAAAAACTCCGATCAAATATCTAAATAAACAACGGAGATATGTAATTTTTAATATTTTACCCCAAGTGGTGGGGGGGAGGTTGTAGTTTGAGTTTATAATCGCAAAGTAGATGACACTAGGAGTATACTGCAAAAAACCGCGTTTAAATATCTCAATAAATAAAGGAGATATGAGCATTTTAAGATTTTACATTTTTTCAAAAAAAAACCAAAAAACCAAAAAAACCAAAAAAACCAAAAAAAACCAAAAAAAAAAAAAAAAAAAATTATTTTCGTGTGCGACATTTTTCAAAATTTTTTTTTTTAATTTGTTTTGAAAATAGTATCGGTTGATCGCGACTTGGTTGGGTACTTTTAATGGTGCAAACACGGCTTTTAGCTTTGTGCATTATTATAAGGTAGATTAGTTTTTTTTTTTTGCCCCAACCCCGTCCCCCACCCTTACCACCCCAGCGAAATTTTTTTCCCTATATGCACCTTCCATTAAAATATTTTAGGCAATATATATACTAGGGTTCCACCTGTGTTTCCGCTAGAGGTTGATAAGAAAGCGTAACCCCATTTAATTTGGAAGGAAACATTAACAAGATCTGGGAGAATAGATTTCTTCCTTAATTGAACAGCTATCATTAACAAGATCTGGGGGAATAGATTTCTTCATTGATTTAGTAGCTATTTTTATACAACAGCTAGTTAACGATAGATGGCGACAACAAACACATTATCCGACATATATTCAAATATTTATATTATTGAATTTAAAAATCTACTTTATTTTTTTACAAGGAAACTGTAGGTTTTAGGGAAAAAACACAAGAATCAAAAAACTCTTAAAATTCATCAAGCTTTACGAAAACTTTTTTCTATTACTTAAATTTTGCATTTTGAGCCTTCTCAAGGTCAGGCGTTGTACCCCTTCTTTAAAACGCCCGAATTGTATAGACGAAGGCCAAGCCCAAGGTTACCCACTTTCATCCCCCTCTTCCTAAAATTCCTCCATTCATTCTGTCTCCGACAACCATCCAGTGCGGTCATCATGTTCTTCAAGTGCTTTTTCCATGAGTGGCCTTTGTTATCAACCTTGGGACTTGTGCAAGGATCTTGGGACGATTTCCGTGCTGGGGAGCATATGCCCTTGTCCCCAACTTACAATTACAATCGGTTCATCCCGTCATATGAGTTGGAGGAAGCCCTCCTGCACTTCCTAGGAAGGGAAAACCAAGTGGTGGCCTTGATTTCGATTAACGGTGGGGCCCTTATTGAGGACCGCGACAGGAGGCAACTTTTCGTTGCCTCACGAATCATCGAGCCCTTCCTAGAACAAATGGCGATGGAGGACCGCTCCACCGAACATGGAAGTGTGTACGTAGACCTCCCTGAACCACTGCCCGACTTCATCAACTTAATGTGGCCACACCTTCCGTGGAGGACAAAACCGGAGGAGTAGTTTTAGTTGTAATTTTAGGTGTAAATAAATTTCTTAGTATTATTCGTTATAGTTGTAATTATAAATTTTAGTTGTAAATAAATTTCTTAGTTTTATTTGTCTTTGTTATTTACTGTCGAGGTGGTTTATTATAGGGTGTACATGCTTAGTGCATTCATATTGAGTTGAGTGCTTCAAGGCTGCAGAATGCCTATCAATAAGTTTGGACAGCACATGCATAGTGATTCTACTCGTCACTCTCAAGTGTTCCTCTTCGAAGACCTGGGTGGGCTTGATAACCTATATTATGAAAAAAACCTACTTCTCTTCGCTGAAACTGCACTACCTGGTGGATTGTTTGGTCTGAATAACACTGGTACATCCGAATATATTATACCCTTCACTAAGGCTAGGATAGATAATGTTATTGTTAATCCTCGCAACACACCAATCATAATCAATAATATTATACACACCCCTAACGAAGTAATTGGGATGGTTTTACAAAAAGGTGATAAACTCAAATTTCAACAACTTCATCCCTTATCCCAGCTGGCCGTTGAATTTCAACTCACAGCTCCAATTATTGCAACCTCTTAGCGTGGTATGTATATTGAAATAATACAACTTTCTCTAATTACTACTTTTATTTCTTACTAAGTAATATCTCACAACTGTACACATTTATTCATTACCATATCACACTTAATTAATTCCATGAAAAAATGCAACATCTCATACATGCATGCTACATTTTCTGATTTTATACGTAGAGTATCCAAAACGCTCTCGATGTTGGTTTTTACATCCCCAGGTAAAGTACAAATACCTCGAGTTATACTTAGATAAAACTGTTCAAACTCTTGACACTTTAAGCACTCCAGTTTGTATTCTAACAATTTTAACAACTCCCAACATTCGAACACTGATTCGAGTCCTAAGTACACTTCAGATATACCTATTTCTTGAAGCACAATAACTTTCCTCAGTCCTATTGTTTTAAAACATATTCTTTTCACAGCACTCAGGTTACGTGGTTGTAATTGACAGTCTCTACTGTAAAAGTAGTTACATATGACTCCCTGATTTTCTACAAGCACTTTAAACTCAGCTTGCTCCAACAGAACAAAATCGCCTTTGTTGCCGTTAATTACAACTGCTGGTACAAACGATGCTCTGGTACAACACAATCCCACAGACGCGAATTTACTTTTTGACTTATTTAACGGATACATCGTTGAGTTCAATAATATTGGCTGCTTTACCTTAACACACATTTCTTCTGTCTTCATTAACACTTGCTGTTTAAGACTTTCAACCGACTGTTGTAACTTATCCATTCTTACCCACCAAACTTGATACTACCCATCGACATCACACCGCGTTTATATATACATCTTTCAAGGTTATTTGCCAGCGTTTATATATACATCTTTCAAGGCTATTTGCTTTAACGGTGGGAGATTTGTATGACCTTGTCTTTCATAATAATATAGTAGTGCTTTCTACTACAGCTACCAGTTATCATCATGCCTGCTATTTTTGGAGATGCGCTTTTTGAAGATGCCCCAGCATTCTACGAGGAGTTTGTGGACTTTCTTAGTTCGCAGCCACCGCCTCCATCACCTCATCGACTCCAGGCTGTCGTGACGCTCGACTATTCCATGAGCCTTGCCAGTGAGCGCCTATGGCAGACGACCGTCCTGAGAACGGTGCCTACCACATACGAGGGCGACCCATTCCTGTGGTGGAGGCAACATATAGAGGTCCCCATCCAGCGCTTTCTAGCGCAACTACCAGATGGGGATGTAATGTACATTAGTTATTGTTGGACTGATTAAATAAATCTATAAACGTGTCTGATTTTTTTTGTGCTTGTGGTATATATAGGACCCTAATACCTAACTCGCTGTTAGTCAGTTGCTCCACTTTCTACAGTCATGTGCGTCGACGATCGTGAAATACATTTCCAAAGCTTTTTGGAACGATTAGACTCCTTCAATACTTGGACTGGAGTTCAAACTCCAGAATCGTTGGCCAGAGTTGGTTTCTTTCATATAAAAAACGGTGAAGATGATGTGCAATGTTTTTACTGCGGAATTAGAATTCATAACTGGGAGCCTCATGACGAACCCCTCTCTGAACATCTCCGCTGGTCTAAGAATTGCAAATATGCAAATTACATTCGCGCCTTACGAACTGCGCAAGACCTATTACTAAACACCATGACACTTTTCGAAGAGTTAACTACTTTCGGAGATGGCGGTGGTATCGACGTAGTTGGTGGAGGGGCGCTTACCAACCAAGGTTGCTGTTGTTGTCGCAAAAGATCGCCAGTGCATTAGTTGCATTCATACGCTCTACATGGTGCCCCTAAAATTTTTAGTCGCTCTCGCGGCCGTTTATGATGGTGTCGTCTACGTGCTTCAACCACCACATTGCAGTTCGGCGTCTCTTGCTTACAACGATGGTGTGCACAATGTTACGTGGCGTAAAATGGATACCAGTTCGTTGGCAACTCTTCCCGTTTTTAAATTGCCTGTGAAAAACTTTACGAAAGATGGTGTTTTTATGTTCAAGATCAAATACAATTGTTCTACCTATACAGTAGACACTAATTGGCAAACCATTTTAGTGAAGACCAAGCCTGATGTTTTGAAGATGCTGCATCAACCACCCAACAGCTCCTGTTGTGTTTCCACGGTTGTTTTAAGCGTTATTTTATTCTGCATTTTGTGTATGTGTGTTACATATTTCGTTATCTGTTGGTACTATAATAAACTAGTCTAATGTATATGTAAAACAAATAAATATTACTCTTCTTTATGCGTTCTTTTAATTCTTTAAAGTTATGGCGCTGAAGATTATTTTACGTTAACTTAACATAACTACATACACACTCAAAAAAGAACACACACATATATTTATATAAATATTTATTCGATCCAAAAATAATTAATGGCGACCACGTCGCCATCTACCAATCTCGATAAGTATTTTATTGTGGGTAGCTTCACGTGCCGGCTCCACCACTCTTCTGTCTCCTGGAGACCTTGGAATGGTTCTGGCAGCGTTCTCAGGACGGCGGTCTCAGCTAACTGCCCGTTGCCGATCATCATCGTGTAGTTGACTGTGATGACAGCCTGGAGGTGACGAGGTTGTGAAGGTAGCGGTTGCGAGGCTATGAAGTCCTCAAACTCTTTGTAGAATGCTGGGGCATCTTCAAAAAGCTCATCTCCAAAACTAGCAGGCATGATGATAACTGGTAGCTGTAGTAGAAAACGATGCGACTTATATAGGGCAAAACCTTGAAAGAACTAACCTTGAACAATAGCCTAGAACAACTGATCATAACCTTGAGCAACCGAACTTGCAAAATAGCGCTGACCTTGATCGTTGACTTAGCCTTCCAAGTGGCCTCGACCTTCAAGTTTAGCCTTGACCTTGAAGTTCAGCCTTGCAAAATAGCCTTGACCTTGAACTCAAGGACAAGTGGTGGGGGGAGGTTCTACAACTGTCCATTCTAACCTACTTCCAGGTATTCGAAACGTCTTCAACCTGAAAGATACGCCCAGGAAGATGTTTGAAATGGTGAAATGGAAAGCTATTTACTTATCTTTTCTGCAGCTATATATTTCGCTGTAAAATGTGACGCCACATAAATACAAGCTATGGAGAGATTGACTTGAAATATATAAATAACGGCAAATAAGGCATTCAAATTTCCTACCAATATTTTAAATATTAAATACAGCAGTACACAAATTTCGACTGTAATAAGGTGAATATAAATCCGAAACGCAAGCACTCAAACACTTTAAAAATAACGGTAATGAGGCGATATGGATCACAAAATTTAAACAGCATGCGTAAGTTCCCCAAACTCTCGATATTTTTAAAATGCAGATTTTATTACGATACCTCAGAGCCATGAAGAGAAAGCAATATACAGCAATTCAGCACATAGAACATTCAAGAGAGAGAAGAAAGAGAGGGAGAAAGATCAGCCTAGCTGTCTAAAGGGCACCTGTGACATGAGATGCCGTAAAGAAAGCTCACGGTAGTGTGATATTTTGATCCGATATAAAATCGACCTTCGATGCTGGCGATAAAGACAATACGATAGAAAAGCACGGAACCCAAAAATGTATATGCATACCACAACTGTTAAATCCGAATAAATCTAGCATCTTAAGGTCGGTAACGTCATGCTTCCAAATTCCATACTCACGAGACCACATCAGCGTTATAACCTGCGGCAACGTTTCCACCGGCCAATTTTTCCATCGATGCCAAAGCTTAACTGCCAAACTGCAAAACACGTTAGTTTATGGAGCCGGTCGACAGGCTGAAATGGCAAAACTCGATTGTTTCGAGCTCAATGTCCAAAAGAGGGTGACTTTGCCATAGCCAGCCAAAGGCTCCAAGGTTCAAACTTGCCTCCCCGGCGGCAACGCCACGCTGGCCCGGGATCACGGAAGAAAAGTAAAATACAACGCCGAATTGAATCCCAATGCAAACATTGACACGCGCGATCCTTGCGCGCAGTGTATAGAAAAATTTTCAATGTAAATGTCAGCGGCCTAATAAGCAAGCTGGCGCCACATATCGCTGCCGCATAAATAAACAACAAGGCCGGCTTCGCCTAAAATGTCGAAAAATACAGTGGCGTTATAAATTAAAAGTAACATAACATGATGGGTGTTTTTAAAGCTTCCTATTAACTACAAAAACTAAGAATTTTGAACAAAAAGATGGCGGTAAACACTTCTGCTTATATTTTCAGGAATTCACTCAGGACCGGCAGTGGCTGGAGTTGTCGGGATAAAGGTACCGCGATATTGTTTCTTTGGGGATACAGTTAACACTGCGTCACGAATGCAGTCAACTAGTTTGGTGAGATAACGCTTTATTTATTTATTAAGTTTCGTGTTGTCTTATCCTTTGTTACATCATACTATCAATATCTTTGTTCTACAAATTTCTGATTAAAGTAGGGATAGATATTAAAATAATTAAAATTTTGCAGCCTGGACAAATTCAAATATCTCTAAATATGAAAACGCTGCTACCTACTAATCGCTACCATATCGAAAGCAGGGGAACTGTTACAGTTAAGGTTTGAACTGTTATTATATGTTACCAATAGTTATACCTAAAGTACTTCTTTTTAGGGAAAAGGAGAGATGGAGACATTCTGGTTATTTTCTGCAGGATCATCAGCTGGAGAAGAAACTTAATAAAGGAAGTTTCTTAGAGTTTCCTAGAGATGTCTAATAAAACGCAAATACATATTTTCAAATCACGTGCAGTGCGAAATGGGTTTCTGAAAAAAGTCAATATATTTTTAAACACGATAAATGTTAGAATATGTATTTTTCTACTTAAGAAAAAGATGTAATTTTATAACAATTACTTTCCTTGAAATACGTTGCCACAACATGCAATACTATGGCTGCGCAGAGAGCGTACTTTCTAATTATTTTTGACACACCAGCTTTAGATTTGGTATTATGCACATTATCAATAATATTGTGTGAAGAGTAGAAAATTGCTAAAGTAATTATTACTGTATTAAATATTCAGTTCACCTGTCATCTGTCAAAATTGGACCAATAAAAACGTCAGATTTTGCATTTCATAGCCAACCAAAATAAATTGTAATGACTATTGTATTAGTACCGAATTGCAGTGACTATTATACTAGTACTTAAGTGACTATTTTGAACAAATTAAAATATTTATTGAAGGTGTTTCCACAAATTGTATTTTAACATTTGTAACTAAGTGTTGAGTCTTTTTAATTTGGAAAATGGGTTTGGTTCATTGAATAGTCCTCCGAATACTATTCGTAGTTAAAGTTAGGTAGACTATTTTTGTAGTGGTGTCACACATGATACAATAATCGACATAACTTTGAGTACTTATAGTATTATAAGTAAGTATTTCCAAGGTAAAAATATGTGCTGAATAATACAACCATGTTTTTTGGGGTGTACGTGATTTTATAAAAAATGGGAACTAGACAATGTTGAAAGATTCAAAATTTTATGTAATATTAGCACCTTGACTGACAATGTGATATGCTGATGTCTCTTCTATTTTATATAATAATTGTAAAGATGTTACTTAATTGCCTATAGGCAAAAAGTCCAAACATTGTTGCAGTTTGTTGTCTATTATTTGTTGACGCACTGTGCAATATTGTAAAAGAAAGACACCACTAAATAAAATGACATAATTCTATTAATTTCCAGAGATTAAAACAACAGGAGCTGTGAATAACTGCTGTATTAGTAACATTGTGCTGTGTTCTAATTTTAAACATTTTTTTCGGTCCTGAACAACTACGCTACAGGTATAAATAATAATACATGCAAATCTCATATAGTTAAAACAGAATCACATTTTATTCAAGAACTATCTGTCAATATATACATCAAATTTCACCGTCTTTAAACTAGCATTAAATTTTGTAAAGTAAATCATTCGATAGTGCTGCATTTTTGTTCAAAAACTGAAGTCATATTTGAACAATTCTACCTATAGAAACCAACTCAAATCGGGATTTGCTGCAATTAACTAAATGATATACCTAAAGCAGGTTACAGATTTAAAAATTCATTTGCGAAATTCCTGCTGTTATAGATATTAACGATACAAGATTGATTATGAGCATCTTAACGAAACAAGTTTGATTGCCAAAACGAGGCGTGTTTTGTGGCAATTAAACGAATTTCGATATGTGCCATAAGCAAATGTGTATTGTTCAATATTTTATCTTCATCAATAAATTCTGGTTCAATGTATTTTTTTATATAACGAGAGTGCGGTAATATCCATTACCAAACTGAGTGCGGCAATAAAGCTCTTAGTGATACTAAAATTAATTTGGTTAATTGCCTATAACACCAATGAAGATAAACAAATTAAAATTGGCCTGTTGCAAGTTTCAAGCATAGAAAGTGAAGTTGACAGTACTTTTGTGACAAGGTTGCTGTTCTGATAATTTTATTATTCTACTTTTGATTTTATTTTATGCTGAACTGTAATTGGTACAGTGGTAATCAATCCATAAATCAGCAGGTTATGAGAGTAGTTGCTAACAGAAATGTGATTATGGAGTAGCGACATAGGTCTGTCTTAGGAAGATTGTTTAGAATATACATTACACTAACTATTAACGACTTCAATACTAAATTATTTATAGTTATGAGCATCTCATCCTTCATCACTCCATAAAAGGGCTGTATATGTATACTCTGCGTCATTTTGTAGACCCAATTTCATTATTATCGGTATTCCTATAGCTTAGTGGTGGAGAATATAGATCCTATATTTTTTTATTGCTCGTCGAACGTCAAAATAGGGAGCCACCTAAAGAGTCCAAGACAATCCAGTATATTTATAGACGCTACCTGCTGATATGAGCCAGGAGGTAAAATGGAAAGTCATCCAACAAAACAAATACTTTTCCTGATCAGGACATCTGGGGTGGATGAGTTGGAACCTTTCCAAAAAGTATGTTTTGTTTTATTTGAACGCAAGAAATATCAGTTTTCAGCTTTACACAGCCAACAGCTGCAGTTAAAACATTGAAAGATCTATTCACTTGAAATGCACGGCGTTAGCCGCAGGTAATGTCACAAGAATCTATGGAATATGAAACAATTTTTTGGCTTCGCCTAATTGTTTCGCCAGTTATCCAATTATTTCAGGCTTAACCTGTATATTTTTAGTTGAATTATAAATGCTTTGCATTTCAAATTCTTAAATTTTCCAAACTAGCGCATTTTGTAGCTGGTTCGAGTTCTTTCTTTCGCGCGATGAACTCTCGACCCGCGCTATCTCTTATCAGAGTGCGAGCCTTCCTTTCGGATCGAATTTTTCGTACCTCGCACTTGCTGTCCTCGCTTTGGCCCGCCGCCACCGGCGTGGCTAAAGTTTGTTTGTTCTAGTCAAGTTACGTGCGCTCAACCAATTTCAATGAGCAGTGTATGTTTCCTGGGTCTGATTATGATCAAGTACGATGGCGCTTTTCTGTTTTATTATCTCCATAGTAATTAAATTTTTTTCTTAGCTCGTAATTACCAGTTTCAATCACGAGTTTATCTCGGAGGCCAAGGCGCTAGCCTTATTGCATTTTTGACACCTGCTGGGTTCGGCGTATTTGCTGCCTTTTGAGGATGCTTCCTCAGCAATTTTCGGCGCATCCACAGAGTTCACGTTCAGCTTATGTTTCGAGGTTAGTTAGTGCTACTCGGTTGTTTATTGACTTCTTCCCTTATCTTTCTTGACGAATGATTGGTTTAGCGGTATGTTTATAGGTAGCGTGATGGACTTTGTTGAAAGGGTATGCTTTGATGAGTGAGGTTTCTGAATGGTTTCTTCGATTTGTTGCGTGTGTGCTTTGGTAGTGTGGTATGTTTGGTTTTTCCTTATCTTTCCTTTGGTTGCTGATCGGTGGGTCGAGGGCCTGCGTGAATTACTTGTGAGGTTTGGTGTAGTTTACTCCATTTTTGGGATTTTTAGGTACTTGCCTCACCGTACTTGTATTTACTCAGGGTCTCGACGGGTTGTTTCCGGGTTGTTTTTTCTGGCTCTTCTTGTTTTGAATGCGTTTATTATGCATTTCCTTTTGGATGCGTTTTTTTGTGCTTGTTGGCTGCGTCCGATGTGAGGCAGTCCTTGTTTTAGGCCCCTGTTCGGTGTAAACAGGGTGTCTATATTTTTTTCTATGTCCGATGTGGTGCAGGTTTTTCTTCTGTCAGACGTGACAGGGGATATTTTTTGAGTCGGTTTTGATGCGCTATTGCATCTTGTTACACTCATTATTCTATGCAATTCTGTTTGCGTGCGGATTTTTCATTTGTGATTGAAGGCGGTTTGCTTTCCTTGTGTTTCCTCTTCTCTAAGCGTGTCCATGTCTCCGTAAACCCGGGTCACGGCATGGAATAGTAGACCTAGCCAGTCGACGGTTGGATGAGTGAGTGTGGCAGCCTGAGTTTTCCCGAACTCTGGTTTTTGGTTCCTTTTCTTCTCTTTCCTTTTCTCTTTTCCTTGTGTCCTGTTTTTTTTCTGTTCTTTAAAAGTTGCTGTAGGGTATGTTCCCTATGGATCTTGCATTCTAGTGCTTTTCACTTTCCTTTTTCTTGCGATTACTTCCGTCTCATTTGAGGATTTTTTCAAAAGCACTTCGCTTATTTGGATTTGGACTATGGTATTATAGGATATTGTGACCGTGGAAACACCTACAGTGTCTCTTTTAAAAACTTGTTTTCTTAGTGATTTTTGTTTCTTGATAGGGTAGTTGGTTGGGCACGCAGGGAAGGTCACGATAGAAAGCATTGTCATCTTGCTTTCCCTTTTTTAGAGTATAGGGTGGTTGGTTGGGCATGCGGGGAAGGTCACCATTGAGGAGCAACGTCATCTTGTTCTCTCTCTAAGCAACGCTAGCAATTGGGGTCGTTTCTCTCTATATTTTGGGATTTTTTTAAAGATTGCTTTCCCCATCCGTGCTTGTGTTCGCTTAGGATTTAACGGTTTTGATTTTTAGATCGTTGTTCATGGCTTGTTAGCTATGTTGTTTTTTATGTGATTTCTTTTCGAGACGAGTTTATACTTGTTTGGGGTTTTTTTAATTTTATTGTTATTTGGGTTGGTTTTTTCGGCCTTGTGGAGATTTCTGGGGGTTGGGGCGAGCGATTGTGTTGCCATCCGGATCAGTGAGGGAGCCACATTCAGTTAGTCACCAGCGCGCCCTTTCCATCCAGCTGCGACGACTGGCTGAATGCCCGAGCGGGGTTTGATGGTTGTGCGGTTGTTCCCTCCGGCCTCTGGGGTCTCTACCTAAATTCGGGGCGGGCATATGGTTTTTAGGATGTTTTCCTGGGTTTTCACCCAAATCTTTTTGTCGCAGTACTTACTGTGTTTTATTTTTTAAGATCATTTTTCTCTCTTATACTTTTTTGCTAGTGGGTTTCCTTAGGTTTAGAGTGAGTGATGATGATGCGGTTCGAGTTTTTCGGATTTTTGTAGTTTCGGATGTTTGTAGGAGGGTGGATTGTGTCCTATGTGATGCAGTCGTTTTTGCTGTGTTTAGCAGTTATTTAGGCGTCTGTCCGGTTTAGACAGAACGTCTATGTTCTATAGTGGTATCCTATGTGGTGCCAGAGTTATTTTTTGAGCCGATTTATAAGAGTTGGTTCCCTTGGCTTATTTTCTCAAAAGAGGATTTTTCGACAGCGTTTCGCTTTGTGTGTTGGCATCATCGATCTCATTCTCGAATTCTTTGGTTTGCTACATTTTTTAATGTTTTCATACTTTAAACCTTTTTATTTCTCTTGGCCGTGGGGAGTGAAACAATTTTTTGGCTTCGCCTAATTGTTTCGCCAGTTATCCAATTATTTCAGGCTTAACCTGTATATTTTTAGTTGAATTATAAATCCTTTGCATTTCAAATTCTTAAATTTTCCAAACCAGCGCATTTTGTACCTGGTTCGAGTTCTTTCTTTCGCGCGATGATCTCTCGACCCGCGCTATCTCTTATCAGAGTGCGAGTTTTCCTTTCGGATCGAATTTTTCATACCTAGCACTTCCTATCCTCGCTTTGGCCCGCCGTCACCGGCGTGGCTAAAGTTTGTTTGTTCAAGTCAAATTACGTGCGCTCAACCAATTTCAATGAGCAATGTATGTTTCCTAGGGCTGATTATGATCAGGTACGATGGCGCTTTTCTGTTTTATTATCTCCATAATAATTAAATTTTTTCTTAGCTCTTAATTACCAGTTTCAATCACGAGTTTATCTCGGAGGCCAAGGCGCTAGCCTTTCGCATTTTCGACACTTGCTGGGTTCGGCGTATTTGCTGCCTTTTGAGGATGCTTTCGCAGCAATTTTCGGCGCATCCACGGAGTTCACGTCCAGCTTATGTTTCGAGGTTAGTTAGTGCTACTCCCGGAATTAAATTTCATCGTATCTACAATACCTGGATTTTACATTTATACAGTTTAAACCCGTCAATATTTAAAATTTAAATGCAGACGTTTTGCCAATATTAACATGTAATGTTCAATTTCATACATGCTCTTATTTCTTACATTTGAATTTTTATGCTTATAGTAAATTATGCTCAGTATTTAAAGCTGCAATTTTGATGTGTATTGACCCTCTGTAAAAGGTACAGTCACGCTTTTTTATTTTCAATAGCCTAAACAGAAGGATTTATTAAATGACTGTGATAAGCTTATGCCACGAATAATTTGTTGTTAAAGTTATTAAAATAACCCGAAAGGGGTTTTTTAATTTTATGCGTGTCGCAACCTTCAGTTAACGTACACAATTTTGTTATAACATTATTTGCACTTTAATTATTCTGATAATTTACTACTGACACTTAAAGATTTTTTATTACTTATTAATTAAACGCTAGTCACTTGTAGTTTATTTTCTTATTATTTGAAATCTTTTGATTTGTGGCTCCCATTTCCTTTCCTTTTTTAAGACATTCCAGGGTACACAGCTGATGATTTGAACCTACGACCTAAGGCCACCGAAATTTGAGTTAGTTAGGGCCATCGCGGTAAGTAAAGAGTTTTCAGAACTGCCGTGGTGTATAAACTGTAGGGGGGTTGTTCTGCGATTTTTACTACCATTGCTTAATTTTATTAATTAATCGCAGGTCGGCTTCTTTATTGTAGTGTAACCTGGTTGATGATGGGACGTTAACGTACCAGGCAAAGAAACATACGTAATCTCTGAAGTCGAACTCTAGGACTTACAATTATTAATGGTATCTAACAGCCTAAGCTGCTCGGAATATTCAGAGGGGAAACAGGACAGAGGTAAAGCTTAACCGATTCGCTGAACGCGTTTTATTTTACTATTAAATATTCAGGTTAGGCAAAATTCAAAACAGTTCAAAGCACGTAGATCATAAAACACCTATATTACATCAATAACTTTGATTTTTTTATGAATACTTTTCGCCACGGTCCTTGTCTCTCGCTCTAGCCGATACAGAACTTAAGGGTCTGTCATCAAAGTTCGTGCAGAACCACGGAATATCATGAAAAGCTGTTAACTTTGCTTTATCCTTCAAATCCTTAAATTTCCCCCAACTTTGGCGGCCCGCGATTCAGTAGGGTCGCCCAAAATGTGCAACTCTCAGGGTTTGCGATTTTCTTTAATTTTAATATTTTTGCAGGCGATTGAACATTTCAGTTTAGTCGAATTTATATTTGTTGATTTTTATAATCTATGCAAAATTTGCAGCAGTTAGCGACAAACGATTTATCCACGTAGGAGAGAGTGCGGTATGTGTGCCATAGTAAGGTTCAAATGGCTACTGACACTAAATGCGACATCAGATTGGTTGTAAAGAGCTTTGTTATAGAACATCAATCTGTTATAAACATGGGGCCTCGCTTGTAAGGCACTCTTATCTGTCTAAGGTAAGGTAAGAGTGCCGTAGGTATTATTAACGATAAAAATCACATATATAATATTTCTTTTTGTTGTCAAAATGCAGTCTTCGTGGGTCTACTTCTTGCACTTTGCAAAAGTAATCATCTCTTCGTCTGCGATGTCAGCCAATTTCTTCTTGAAAATAAGACAAAAATGAACAGGCAAATCATTGCGATCGAATGAAACTATATCACCTGACGACTCAAAACTCGATGATGATATGTGATTCTTCTTAAACTTTTTTACGTTTCTTTGTGTCCCAGACGAGGTACAGGTTTTCAGATTTTTACTTGGCTTAGCAACTGATGGCCGATTTCAAACAATTGCTTTCATTTGCTGTGATCTATCACTGATACTGAACTTTTTACGTGCATTTTTTTTGCTTGTCCTCATCAACAATTTGTTTTTCCGCAAGTTCGTTCTTGTAAGAAGATTTTTTTAATCTTCCGAACTTTTTCTCCAGTACGAGTTGTTATCGGAATTAGAAATATTTTATCCATTCTATAAACTACTGAAGTGATGGCTGTAGCTATTTGTGCTTCATGATCGTCTAGCGGTGGTGTAAATTTTCCGGGAAGATTGGGTTCTGGCACAGACTAATTTTGACTAGGGTTGCTAGGTTCAGGGACATTATTGTGTGGTGTTTCTTGATTACTCGAAGAAGAGGTAAATTCTTGCCGAAGCTGTCATTTTATCAGTTGTTGGGTCCTGGACTACATCCTTTTCTTCATGATTTTTGTTAATTTCAACTTTTTATCGCAATGTTCATGGTAGCTGCCTTTAAATAGCTGTCGTTAAACGATTCTGCGACGTGGTAGATTGTAATCCTGTTTCTAGGATGACGATTCTTGATTATAATAAGCTTTGAAAGGGCCGAAAAATGTACGATCAAGAGGCTGAAGCCTATGACTTGTATGGGGAGAAATTGTTAGTAAATGTAGATCCAACTCTCTTACTCTCAGTACAGCAACTAAACTTTTGTGGCTGGTATGACCCTCTACAATAAGCAAAACTGGATTGTTGAGGGTGCAGTAAGCATAGGTTGCAAAATGCTTAAAAAAGACGAGAAACCCGCTTGGGTCTATCCAACCGGACTATGTAATTGAATTCACTGGAGCCTCTTTTATAAGATGGCCATTTTTCTCTTTCTAGCAAATATAATAATAGAAGGAATACATTCTCCAGCTGCACTCTTTGCACAAACTACAGTTGTGGTTGTGCCACGTTCTGCCGAAGTAAGTTTACCAACCTGTTTTTTACCTTTCTCGCTTACTACCCTTTGTGGCACGTGAACATTTGTGATTCCACTTTCATCCATATTATAACCATTATTATCTTTAAACCAATGTAGCTCTAACAACTGGAAGTTTGAATAAAAATCATCTGCCTTTGTTTTGTTAAAACCCATCACTATTAATTTTTACTGAAAGGCGAGGATACGTTTAAAAAAGCCTTAGATGAAATCCTGTCCCAGCCAGTTTTTTATCTCAGTTGAACTTGTACTCAATTTGTTTTATTTCAGCAAAGTCAAATGCCAACTTTCTTAGTGTTCGAATGCTTAGACTATGGAAGAGTCTATACATTGGGCATTGATAAAAGTTGGCTTGAAACGGTCTAAGTTCTCGGGTACCCGATTGGTTCTTTGCCTTATTCTTATTGCGGACCTAGTTATTCCGTACTGCCTAGTTGCGGCTGCTTTACTTTTTCTCCCCGCACTTTCATGAATGACCTCTGTAGGTTTTTTTCTGAATACGAAACCCTTTCTGTCTTCCTCACATAGGAACGAGGTATTTTATAATCTAGACAAAAATTGAAGCAAATTGATACCAAAATTTGCAAATGAGGGTAAGCATACCCTGTTGTGAATGTGGCACTCTTACTTTAATGCACAGGTTAAACAATACCAAACGCCAATTTTTAAAAAGTCTTGCATCTAACTTCAACACATTGTGTACACTAATTACAGTGTTTTATAGATTGAAATGCAAATATACTCAGTAAAAGAACCGTACTTACTTGTAATCGTGATTTTAAAACACAACTCCACTGTTTATTTTATTTATTTATTTATTTTGGTACTCAGCCAACAGCCGTTAGGCCAATTATAGGCGTCGCTGTACATTTTTAGTGTAAACACTGAAAATAAGCTATTCAACTTTTCGAACGACGTGCCACTTTCAACTGTTTGAAATTTTCTGCACCGCCTTACGAATAACTAATATACACACATGATACTACGTCATGGTCGCCTGACACATGAGCGCGTAATTCAAACCCATGGCCCATATAATTATATGCTCTTTGCTATAATTGACCAGATTAGGAGAGAGTGGGGTATTATATGCCCTTTGCTATAATTGACCAAATTAGGAGAGAGTGGGGTAAGAGGGCCATGGGTATAAAATTCTTTGATTTGGGAAATGAACATAAAAGAAAATGTGAGAGAGATCAACGTTGGCCGAGAATTTAGAAATTTGGTAAAGGGGCCTGGATGTTTATTCTAAACAACTTTTCTTAATAACTTTTTGTCGTATTTGCTACATAAAAGAAACGCTAATCTACAGAAAAATTGATTTAAAAATTTGCAAAGCATACTTGATTTTTCAAAACTGAAATTATGTTAGAAATTCGGCTTTAACAAGCAGGGCTGAACCTCAAGAAAAGAAAATGTAAATTGAGAATTTTTTACATTTTACAAGAGTCGTTTTACCTATCCGTGGACACATTGTATATGCATTGTATTCGAAGAAATATAACACAGGTTTTATGTTTCAAATAACAATATTTATTTATTTTATTGTTTGCAACCTAGCAATGGGTAACCAGATTACATGTAGGTGAACCCCACAACATATTTGATTTAGTTACGTGGGGTTATGTTTTATAGAAGAAAAAACTATGGAAAACTGTAAATTTAGTAAGTAGTTATCCCTAGCTGCAAAAAACTTCTACCTTTTCAACAAGAATAGAAATCAGGACAAGTAACATGTTGTGTTGTAATATTTAATTTATTATTATTGTTTTTTATCTGGTTACTTCATTAATGTGAGCTGTCATTTCATATTTGACAAACAATAAAAAACCTGACATAACAATCAAAACCATCACAACTGCAAAAGCCCAGTTTATGCACTTAAAAATACAAGCAAAATATATCATAGTATTGTCCCGATTTCTAAAGCGCCGACTGTACATGGTATTTATTGCATAGTGATCTCTTGTAACTCAAAATTGTGTCTAAAAAGACTTCAGAATTTACAACTGTCAAATTGAAAATTCACAATTTCAATAACATAGTTTATAAAAGTGTTGTTTTGTCAGGATTTTGCGTTAAAAAAAGTGGTACCTTCTTCACGATTTTTTCTTAAAAAAGACTACTTTCATGTAATGGCACACAATTATCTTATTTTAGATTACTGTTAAAATTTACAGAGTCGTAAATAAACATTTCCTGCCTATTTAAACGCGTGGGCGAGACAAGGAGCAGCGCCGCTGTTCTAACAACCAGGCCCGCCCGCTGCAACATTGTATGCAAGACAGCTTGACCTCAATGGGGTCCAGATTTTTACTAGAAACATTTGACGACGTGAGATTACAGTAACCCTTAAACAGATTTTAAATGCCCTTAACCTTTTAATAAAAATTCAAAAATCGCAAACGCGGGAAACGCATATTTGTGCGTATTTCGCATTATAGTGTGCTATTTATTTTGTTTTGCGATTGCAATTACAAAGAAATAAGTATACAAACAGAAACCACGATAAAAACAAATAATTTTTATATTTCAAAGCAATGGTTACTTGATGCAAACCAATTAGGAATTACGTACTTATTTCTAAAATCGGCGTATTTTCAATGTTTTGGCTAAGAGACAATGAGAAATTTTGTTTAACTGCGTTTTGTAACCCAAGTTATTATCGTTCGAAGGTTGTGTTAACCTTGACAGCATCGCACGTCAGTTTTAAGGAACGGATTCTAGAATCATGGTTTTGCTCTGAGATCATCGAATTAACTGTACTATGTTTAACTGGGATCCCTACCGTCAAAGGGCTAAGACCTGGGAGCTTAGCGGGCGGGAGTTTTTAAGCTATACCCTAATACTGCCCAGCGCTGAGTCTCTTCTAATTATATGCTCTTTGATTATAGTTTATTTTGTCGCAATAGTCGGCAAGATATTTAGCCTCACAATGAACAAAATTTAAATAACTTATGTAAACCGTTATCAACGATTAACAATTAAAAAGGAACAATAAACTTAGCTTTTTTAGACAATAGTTGGGCATCGATTCTTAAAGATCATATCAAGTAGGTTTAAATAATCAACAAACGTCAGTGTCAAGCAATTCATTGGAGGTTGGTGGTTTTTTCAATTTCAGTGAAAAAAGCTAAGTTCCTTGTTCCTATTTTTTTAAATAAAAATTATTTCGTTTATACATACAAATCACAGAAGTAAATTATTTATACTTATGTATATTTATGAAGAAAAAATGTATATATTGCTATGGTTTGTAGCCCTATAGATCAACGCTGTTACCATTGCCAAATTAATGGACATTTCATGAAAGCTCAGAGTGAGATATCTTATATAACTGCAAAGCTAAAATTTGAATTTGCCAGAATGAATACAATTGTAATGAGATGCCAGTAATTGCAGAATAACTAATTAATGAACGCAGTAAGCAAAGCTCATTCGCACAGGGATCCAAATTGGATGTAAGTTCAGTTAGTTAATTAGGTTTGTGCTAGATGTAAAGGCCAAGCCGAATGTAATTTAATAATGACAAGATGGATTGCAAAACGCAAGGGAATGAAGCGTAGAAATCAGGCATATTTTAATAGTGAAATCCAGTCAGGGTTTTATAAGAAAGGTAATTGAAGGATGGATAAGCAAAAGAACATGCAACGGGCAGATAAGAAGGAAGGCATTAACGCATTTGAAAGAAACCGTAAGAATCAAAAGGCAAGGATTATATGATTTGCAGAAAAGAACACACATATGAATTTAAAATTATGAACGAAAAGGAAACAGCGAATTTCAAATGGAAGAAAATGCAGGAAATGCGAAAATTAAATACTTTGATCAGTGCAGTGACATGTGAACTTTTAAAACGCTAATTAAAAAGACAGTGAAAAATAGACACGCTAAATTGGGTCCCGAGTGGTGTAGCTTGAACAAGCGTCCACGTTCGATCAGCAGAGTTAAGCAACGCTGTCTCTGGTTAGAACTTGGATGGGAGTTCCACGGCTGCATCTCACGGCGCCTCGTGGTACGGCTATCACGGAAAAAAATTGGTCCCGGCGGTCATACAACATCATGACAGTCGTTAGTGGGGTTGGAAGTCCTCATAACTGCACAGCGACGCCTATAATTGGCCTAACGGCTGTTGGCTGAGTGCGAATTAAATTAAATTTAAATTAAATTAATATAAATGTAAATAATTATTTTAGATATAGTATTAGTGTACAAAAAAATAATTTTAAGTAAAATTATTGTAAAAAGTTAATGTTTTAAACTATGTTAATATCCGCAATTTATTTGAATTTAACTAGCTTTTGCTTATAACAAATTAATGGAGGTTGACAAATGAATAAATTAATGTAATGATAGCCAGTTTCTGTGTGTCCAAATAAATTGAGTTTTAAGATAGAAGCCATTTGAATTTATTAAAATAAAGTACACCATTGTGTAGACAAATTACCAAGCTATAAGTGAAAGTGTGGGTTTTAATTTCCATTACATAATTCCAGCCTCCGATCCTGATCTGCAGCCAAGAAAGAGGTTCCAGAGCCAGGGGTTTCAACTGCTGCACATCCCTACAGCGAATAGGAGTCCGGCACGTCAATCCCAGCACCCCCAGGAGAAGATCCGGCTACTTGACATCACCCGAGGAGGTTGCCGTTGACTGCAGAAATTGCAGGCTAGTTTTTACACGGAAATATTGGCGCTAGGAGCCTGAAACTTACCATAAAGCAAGAGTACTACCTGAGGAAGCCGATTCCAGGCACATTGAACAGCCAGAAATCCGGAAATTGCAATAATCAAAGTTGAGGTTATGTTTTTTTTAAAACCGACGCTCTAAAAACAATTGAAATAGCGTACCTGCAAGCTATGAAACAGAAGACAAATTAATGCCGGGAAAACAGTCTAATTCAAACAATTACCGATAACACGTTGATTGATTTCACAATATTTATCATTCAATTAAACGCAATTTCGTAAAAGGCATCCATCTTGGTTAACACTTGAGCTAATTTCAGAGTTTTCGATTACGCGCGTTTGAGCTAATAGCGGAGGACAGATCCGTACTTAACGAATTTCAATAAATAATGCATTCAGGGTGGACCTAACCGAGTGCGAGTCTTGCTTTACCGAAATTTGAGCTAGCATTTTTATTTGATTAGTTGCAGATAAATAAGATATTATAAAGGGCATGCAACTATTTATTTTAGATATTAATTTACAAACATAAACACTAAGTTAAAGGAACCTTCCAACACAATATATATGTATATACAGAGTGATTTATGACATGTGTGCCAAACGGTAACCAGTGATAGAGGAAGCCATTTTGAGTAAAAAATTTTATAAAAACATATGTCCGATATGCTTTTGTTACTGAGCTGTAGCGATTTTAAAATTTTCTTTAATCGACTATTATTATAGCAATTATCACGTTACCTATGAAACAAACTACGAGTAATAACAAAGGTAAATAAATATTTTGACAGATACAAGTGTTAGGTGTTTGTGTATTAGATACAATGGAAGATTTTAGTGCTATAGAGTATGCAGATATGGTATATGTGTATGGTTTTTGTAATGGAAAGGAAAATTTTAAAATCGCTACAGCTCAGTAACAAAAGCATACCGGACATCTGTTTTTATAAATTTTTTTACTCAAAATGGCCTCCCCTATCACTGGTTACCGTTTGGCACACATGTCATAAATCACCCTGTATATATATCTTATACTTTTCAATATGTAAATTTATTTTAGCCAAAAGTGAACACAAATCACCCTATTTGTCGCCAACTTTTCCTACCAAATGGACAATCTTCCACAACCTCGTTGCGTGTAAAATTACTAACAAAGTTAGTTCCACTTAAATAGTTAGGTTTAGTTAGCTTAATTACAATCACATAAAATAAATGCATTCGGTGGTCATTAGTAAATATATTAAAAAGAAGTAATATAAATATTCTATTTTAAACTAAGCTCAAGAACTATTGTCACAAACACTAAAATTTACTATCTGCATAATAATTATAAGAACCTGCACATATTGTGTACTAAATATAATTCATTCATTGAATTTGGATAACTTTTAGAATTGATACTATTAAATTTGCATAACATTCTCTAAAACTTAAAGCCCTTATCAGCGACCTTCAATTTCGGTAGTTTTCCTTGTATGTCGTTGATGGTGTGCAGACCTGGTTGGTGAAGTATTTATGGATTCTTATTAATCTTTAATAATCCAAGCAGGCACTCTGAAATTGCATTTAGTTTAGTAAACTCACAAGATTAGCTTAGTTTGTGAGAAATTAGATTTGAAGGTTTCTCCAATTTGGAAATCACATGGTGGGATTTGATACACAACCTTTCTTTGGCGAAGTATTGGATCCTAAAATTCAGTAACTTGGAATTACATTTTTAACTAGTTAGTTTAGTTGCTAATTAAGTTTAATTACCTTTTAGCCCTGCTAGTACTTTACGCTAATATATTCTGCTTGTAAGCATGTACATTCAACTTGTCCTTGCATTTGCACTTGCGCCTTCATACCTTTGCATTAGTTATTCGTCTTGTATCGATCTGGGAGCCCTGTTACTGCCCGTTAAATGTGCAGTGTATCTGAGCGATGTTGTACCTCCAAAGAAAGAAAATGTAGCAGAAAGTTATATTATCTTAGGAACTTAATAATAATATTAAGTTCCGTTGTCAAGGGAAAGCAGCAAACAAATATTATCACCGACTTACACGCTTTGTTACTAAGGCTGTATCACTGACTTACATGATCTACAGCGGGAAAATATAGTTTATTCACAACCATATATGTAATAAAGTGATTACTGACTTTTAAAATTTTGGAAAATAAGCTATTACCAAATTTGAAATTTTCCAACCTGTGGGAACAATGGTTGCCGTGGCAGCGGTTGGAAAGTAATCAATTGCCTACCGCTGTCTAGGTAGGGACACTGGAAATCTTGTTCGTCCATTCATACGCGTCACAACCTGTCGAATCATAATATAATAATGGTGAGGCACTAACACTCCATGAAGGAGCTTGGCCTGCAAGGCGGAAGGTCAGAGCTTCCGTACCCTCGCTCTCACACCCGGCTGTAGCTTGTCAAATTCATGACACGTGGTGATGTGGTGAGCATCACGCACTAAACAACCGCATTGTTACCCCTTGTTCATTCAAACGCAGGTCCCCAATTATTTAAAGCGACTGGGTATGCCGCCCGCTAGGCATCGATTCTGGGATTGGAACTCCAAACCTCCGCACCGCAGTCCAATTCTCTAACAACTAAGCTACACTGGCGATCGAATCATAATATATCTAATAATAATGTTTCCAATTATTGTTTAGAAATTGGTACAAAATACCACGGTGAAAAGTTTTGTTCCTGTCTCGAGATAAAGTTAACCTCTCGACAGGAATGAAACACTTCCCATTTCGGCGTGTAATATACTAAAGGGTGTTCATTAGAATTTGTGGTCTAGTCGGCTTTGGAACTGATGAAGTAATGTCGTGCATTAAATCATATGGCAGTCTCAGTCAGGCAGCGGTACGAAGCGGACGTGCCTATCTAAAAGTTGTATTTTCGTGCAGCGAGAATAAAGACGTGCGGCGGTCTGATTCTCTGTGATTAGACGAGTGCGCGGCGACCCGCGGGTCAACAAATATAAATAGCTGCTATTTAACGATAAGTGTGAGTAAAACCCATAAATTTATTCAACAAGTAAACAGGACCGGTATCGTAAATTCCTTTGCCTAACGGTGAACTATGATTACTTTGGTCAATATTTGGAATGAGCGAGAACCTTAACCAAATCAATTCAAATAACATGTTTTTCAATCAACATGGACAGTATCCGCAAGTCATGCAAATGCAAAATTTTCAAAATCAACAATTTCAAAACAATTTGCCCTTCCCGTCGCCACTACAAGTCACTAACATGACTATACCGCAAACTGCTATGAATTATCAACCAATACCAAATCAGCAACAATTTAATCTACAAATGCCCACTTTCCAACCAGCAACCAGCTCTTTTCTGTCACAAAATCATGCGATCAATCCTCAAGCTAATCTACGCAATATTGAGGAGACCAACTCAGTCTCTGAAATGGCCACTAGTTACTTAACAAAAGAAGAGAGTGAAAAAGAAGATACTTCAGAAACTCCCCATTCGTGGCAAGTAATAAAAAAAAGAAAACGCCTTAACACAAGGGCTAACAAAATTCCTGAAACAACACCTCTGGTACCCACAAATAATCGATTCAATACATTATCAAACGAATCATCAGAAATTACTAATTCCAACCCAAATAGTCCTCCCAAAGACCCTAAACCCCCACCAATTTTTATATATGGAGTAATAGACTACAAAAAGATGATCGATAATCTATCTCAAATCACTGAAGAAGAAACCTACTACTCAAAAGCGCTCGCAAACGACACAATAAAAATAAATGCTAATACGTCCGAAACCTATAGGAAACTCATCAGACACCTTAATGAGAAAAAAATAATACACCACACATACCAAATGAAACAGGAGAGGGCCTATAGGGTGGTTATTAGGAACCTCCACTATTCAATACCTATAGAAGATATAAAAAAAGATATAGAAGCAAAAGGTCACACCGTTCGAAACATTATAAACATACGACATCGAATTAGCAAACAACCACTAATGCAATTTTACGTAGACTTAGAACCTAAAAAAAATAATAAAGATATTTACAGTCTCGAATTCATAGGACATACGCGTATAACTATTGAACCGCCACAAAAAAAGCAACATCATTCAATGTACAAGATGCCAGTTATATGGCCATTCTAAGTCATACTGCAAACGACCATACAAATGTGTTAAATGTGGAGGTGACCACAATTCTACACTGTGCCAAAAATCGAAAAACACTCCAGCAAAATGTGCACTCTGTGGAAAGGATCATCCTTCGAATTATAAAGGATGTGAAATATACCAACAATTACAAAATGCAAGAAGCAAATCAAAAGGAAACAACTATCAAAATCGCGATCAACCCCAAATTCCACATATCCAACTGCCGAACCAATCAATACAACAACAAACAAGAACGGAACTTCCAACATACGCTAACGTTACACGAGGGCTAAATACAGTAAATCAAGGCGACGACTTCGGCGGACAATTAAATCATTTCCTTACCGAATTTAAAACAATGTTCAACCAGTTAATAAACCAAAACAGTATGATACTAAATATGTTATCAACTGTCATCAATAAACTAGTCCATTAATGGATATCTCATCATTACGTATAGCTCTCTGGAATGCCAATGGTTTGGCAAATCACAAAACAGAAATAATTCATTTTCTACAAATTAATAAGATAGATATAATGCTCATATCTGAAACTCATTTTACAGACCGATCAGTATTTAAATTACCATCTTATATGACTTATCATACCATTCATCCGGATGGAACAGCACATGGAGGGGCAGCAATACTAATACGCTCTGTAATATCACATCATGAACTACCCTCGTTTCAAACCAACAAAATGCAAGCCTCTGTAATTCATGTTAATGCTAAACCGAGATCTTTTGCCATAGCAGCGATTTACAGCCCACCTAGACACGCAATCAATACTGATGAGTACGAAACAATGTTCAACACTTTGGGCTCCCGCTTCGTAATTGGTGGTGATTGGAATGCCAAACATTCTGACTGGGGTTCCAGATGTATTACGCCCAAAGGCCGAAATCTACTACGACTCATAACAAACAAAAACTTCTCGCATTTGTCAACTGGTCAACCAACATACTGGCCAACTGACCAAAACAAACTCCCAGATTTGTTAGATTTTTTTGTCATCAACGGCATTGCAACTAATTACTTCCATATTGAACCTAATTGGGATCTTTCATCTGATCATTCTCCAGTAATCCTCACCCTTAGTACTCACATTATTATAAAAACAAATTCACCCAGACTTGTTTCTCCAAAAACTGATTGGACTAGCTTCCAACAATACATCGAAGATAAGTTAACTCTGAACGTTATACTAAAAGAACCTAGGGATATAGATAATGCTGTACAAAACTTTACGAATACGATACAAGAAGCAGCCTGGATAAGTACACCAACACCAACCTCAAATAAACAAGAAGTTACTAACATACCGTTAGCGATTCGACAGCAGATAGCGCAGAAAAGACGTGCCAGACGCACATGGCAAAGAACTCACAATCCTGTCGATAAAAATACATACAACAGGTATACAAGACTACTTAAAACTACACTACAAGATTTAAGAAATTCTACATTCGAAACATACATTACGTCACTGTCGAGAGAAGACCACTCAGTTTGGAAAGCTACAAAAAATCTCAAAAGACCTACAAATCATATACCACCATTAAGGAATCAAGATGGAACCTGGGCAAGAACAGATCAGGAGAAAGCGAATACTTTTGCAGAGCATTTAGCTCAAATTTTTAGTCCTCCAGAACTCAACCCTAACATCAATACTGAGAATATCAATAATTTCTTAGATGCACCATGTCCAATGACCCTTCCAATCAAACCGTTGACACCATCTGAAATAAAACAAGTAATTAACAATTGCAAAGCTCACAAAGCTCCTGGGTTCGACCTTATAACAGGCCAGATTCTTAAGAAACTACCCAAAAAAGCAATAAAAAGATTAAATATTATTTACAATAGTATGATAAGACTGGCCTATTTCCCCATCTCTTGGAAGTTTGCCCAGATCATATTAGTACCTAAACCTGGTAAACCACCAAATTCAACTTCTTTATATCGCCCTATAAGCCTGCTCCCTCAGCTATCCAAAATATTTGAAAGATTGCTGCTTAAGAGACTGGAGACTGAAATTAACCTGGATGAGATACTACCTAAACATCAATTCGGATTCCGAGAGCAACACTCCACAATTCACCAATGTCACAGAATTGTTAACGAGATTATAAGAAGTCTGGAAGAAAAAAAGGTTTGCGTTGCTGCATTTTTAGATATTGCTCAAGCTTTTGACCGTGTTTGGCATTTAGGTCTATTATTTAAGCTAAAACAAATCCTCCCTACCTACTATTATCTCATCCTAAAGTCCTATCTCAGCGATCGCTTTTTCCAAACTAAATTTAATAACGATGTTTCCACAATCCACCCAATTGAGTCAGGAGTGCCACAGGGTAGTGTCCTAGGACCATTCCTGTACCTTGTATTTACGGCAGACATACCAACCACAGATAGCACAACCATAGCAACATTTGCAGACGACACTGCGATCCTGTCAGTTGACAATGATCCTCAACTAGCTGCCGATAATGTGCAAACTCATCTAGACAGACTTGAAGAATGGCTCAATTCCTGGTGTATCACAGTAAACGCCGCTAAGTCAACACAAATAAATTTTAAAACTAGACAAGTCGACTGTCCAAATGTCTCTATCAATAATACTCAACTACCCGTCCAAACTGAGGTCAAATACTTAGGACTATTACTGGATTCTAAACTTATATGGCGGCCACACTTAATTTCCAAAAAGAATCACATAAACCACAAGGTTCGACAAATGTATTGGCTACTCGGTCGTAATTCTAAATTGAAAATAGAAAATAAAATACTTCTATATAAATGTATCATCAAACCCATCTGGACATATGGTATTCAGCTGTGGGGTTGCACAAAAGCCTCAAATTCCAAAATTATACAACGGCTGCAGTCCAAAATTCTACGTATGATCCTAAATGCGCCTTGGTTTGTAAGCAATAAAACCATTCACGATGACCTAGCCATCCCTACAGTTGAAGAAGAAATTCAACGATTCAGCACCACCTATTTCCGCAATCTCCCAGGGCATCACCATGAGGAGGTTAACCAACTAATGAATGAACTTGCCGTACACAGAAGACTGAAGAGGAAACGCCCTACTGATCTACAAAACTGAATTACTAGAGACTCACTTATGTTACCTTATCATATATAAATTAAATACGGAGTGTGGTCACTGGATCACTTCTCCCCTCATGTTGTACTAGTTATCCTATTTACTAAATGTTCTAAAAGAACAGATTGTAAATTTCTTAAATAAATTTAAAAAAAATCATATGGCTGATAACTGACACTGGTGACACTGTCAGTCAATGTCAAATTCGAGGTTAGCAGGTGAGGATTTGCGTCAGTCTGTGTCAAAACTGACGCAAAACCTAACCTGCTAACATCGAATTTGACATAGACTTACAGAGCCACCAGTGTCAGTTATCAGCCATATAATTTAACGCACAACATGACTTCATCAGTTCCAAAGCCGAATACCACAAATTCTAATGAACACCCTTTATTTTCTACTCACTGTATAGAAAATCGACTTTTGCGCACTAGTTTTAGGAAACAAAACTGTCAATCTCAACCATCGGGAGCCAATTTCTATTAACTCCTGGCCGGAGGCATAAATGACATATAATTTGACATAAAAGACATATAATTTCAACTCCTTACCACGGCTAAATACTAAATTTATAGTCAACTGTAATTTCT
This sequence comes from Agriotes lineatus, assembly GCA_940337035.1. Lineage (NCBI taxonomy): Eukaryota > Metazoa > Arthropoda > Insecta > Coleoptera > Elateridae > Agriotes > Agriotes lineatus. The sequence goes on from CALNHX010003695.1 coordinate 104,380, forward strand.
GACAGTTGTAACGACACCGTGGTTATAAGTAACTTCACTGTTAATGTAGTTGACTCTGAAATTGTGACTAACTTTGCATGATGGATTTCTAAATGTCATCATTTGCTCTACTCTTATATACAAGTACTCTACTATTACATCATAGCATTATTTAACTAGTAACTTTCAACTTTTAATCTGTGACTTCATACGATGTGTAACTTATATACATTTATTCAATTTTGACAGTTTAAAGTAACATTATTAACCCCATAGCAACCTTTATAAACAGTCTATGATTCACAAGTGAAATAAAAGTGTTAAATTGAATAAGAGCATATATACGCTACGTGAATTAAACATTTATTAATTTAAAGATATGATCTCACTCGCACTACGTGTTCGTGAGCTCAACATCTTTTCGTGAATAAACATATGTTTAATTCACTTGGTCTTTAATATTTATAATTCACTTCTCGATATTCATGTTTGTCCTATTTTATTTATAATTGCTTGTATTTTTTAATGATTATTTCATATTATCAGCAAAGGTAAGACGGTTAGAACAAAAGAGAACAACTATCAGAACATTCGTGCCGCCAAAACTCAATTTCAAGGTTCAAGACTACTCCGAAATAATTAACTGAATGGACTGTGATTTATCTCCCCCCCCCCCCTTTATTAAAAGATATCAGTGACGATGAGATTAAATCAGATATTCAAAGTGACTCAGCCCTAATTGGGATATAATATTCAAGACATTCCCAATTCACACACAGGCAGTTGAACGATGTGTGAAATTCGTCACAGAAGCCTCAGGAAAAGTTTGCGGAGCTGAGTCTAGGGATGGTTTTACCAGAACGGCTCTTCTGTCAAGGTCAATCATGCCTAACTTCGGCCATAAATCAGATTTCAAAGTATCTTCACCTAAGAATGAGTGAAAACGGAAATGTTCAATTGTTCAACATGAGTTTCTTGGATTTACGACTCTTTACAGAAAAACTTAGTCTTTTCAATTAAAAAATCTGTTTATAAATATTACTAATAGTCTAAAATAATTTGTTTTTAAACATTTACACTTGCATTCAATAAAGAACAAATGTAAAGAACATGTAAGTTGTTGGTATTTTTCCCTTGAACTGTGTTCCACTTTTTACTTGTATTTTTTTTTTTAAATTTAATGAAATTTGAAGGCAATGCGCGACCGGAAGATGTTGATGGATTTAAACAATATTTAAACAATATTTTTTGTGGTTCTAATACATACGAATTGGAGCTATTACATTCGGGAAGAGGCTAATTTAAAACTGTTAAAAATTATCATAAAAAAAAGACAAAAAATCCTTGTCGCTAGATGACAAAAAACGTGTTTTCTCATTTCCGCCTGCTTTTCTGTCTGTTTACGTGCCCGTCAGGATATTGGCGGTATAACTCAAAAATGACTTGTTAGAAGAAGACGATATTTTGCATGAGGAGCATATTAGGATCTTCCGGTTGCGCATGTGCTCTAAAGTTTTCCCAAATTGGGAAAAATTCACATTTTTACGATAATTTTTAACATTTTTAAATTAGCCGCTTCCCGAATGTAATAGCTCCAATAGTTATGTATTAGAACCACAGAAAATAATGTCTAAATATTATTTAAATCCATCAACATCTTCAGGTCGGGCATTGCATTCAAATTTTATGAAATTTTGAGTAATTCGCAACTCACATTTAGTGCACCAGATTTATTTTTTGCTTTAATTTTCTCTTACTTCCTCAAGATGTCCTTATGATTATCCTTATTTTTCGTGATTTCCCTTGACTGCTCATTGTCCGTGATGCTCCTTGAATTTGTGCAAGCCATCGATTTGCGTAGTTCCGTGAATTACTTGTTGCACTCGTTCAGGACTCACTTCGGAACGTCAAATTGTATAATTATATAACCAGGTTGTTTTACTGAAGGAGATGAAAGTTTTGTTTGATATAAGATGTGACTGGAGTAGCCATTTCTAACTACCCTTTAGACAATTGGAGCCTATGTCTGATCATGAATACACCTCAGAGTTTAGAAGTATATTGAAATAGTAAATAATTACAAGTCCTTATATACAATTGACTATGTGTCGTGTTTGCTGTTTTTGAACTCAAAACCTAGTATTGGTACAGGCACAAAACACGACGTTTGCATAAACATACTTCGCCGGTCAACAATGTGTGCGAAATCTGAACTAGTGATAGTATGAACACCCATGATTTCTTCTTACTTCCTCATGATTTCCCCTGAGTTTTTCGTAATTCTCTCATCATTTACTACTATGTTTTTATTTTTTTCACAATTTGACGAATCTATGTGTTTATAAAATAATTACAAACATAAGAATCTGTAAAAGGTTTTACTCAGAACTTCCTTAGCAAGTGGACGTTATGTCACTAAACAATTTTAAAAATCAAAGTGATATAAGGGTTTAAATAGCTTCACGTTCATAATAATACTGAAACAGTAAAAGGAAAAACTTGGTAATGCAAATTACATCAATTTCAAATAAAAGACACTACCGACGATGAAATTCGAACTACAGCGCACCTGCGAATACGATATTAACTCTGCCTGTCTGATGCACAAACCCATTGTAAACCTTTCCCGGCTGTGCGGTGTGTGGCGATAATAAACTAAACGCTAAGGGCATTGCTCCTTTAATATTTTTGCATTTACTTTGTGTCTATTGGGTCCCATTTTCGTCAAGTGTAAAGGCTGAACTATGCGCAAATTATTACTTTTACATATTTCCCAGTTAAAGTAAAAGTAAACATAAAAATAACTTTTAAGGTAATCGCCCTGTAGATATTTTACGTATTTTTTTTTGTACCAAGAAGGCATATAAGCTGCATGCAAAATATGGTCGTCCTTCATTAAATAATTATTGAGTTACACCAGACAGACAGACAGGCGGAATTGAGAACACCTTGTTTTTCGTAATCCAGGGACCCGAAAATGTGGAGATCTGACGAAATCGCAGTAGGTGACTTTTTTGCGATTACAATACTACCTGCGCGGGTAGTAAAAATGCACAAACTGTCTACTAAAGGGTGTCTATTATTAAAACAGCAAAGAACAAATGGTGTTTTTCTCTCAAGTAAAAACAAATATAAAAATGGCAAATGTCATCCTGTAGTCCATCTCCGGCAGTGCATTTCCTATGTACCCATTGGCCACAAGAAGTTCACCTTTACCCTGTTTCAAACTTTCTAAAGTATATGGCATATAGCGCAAACTCCCTCCTAATTTTGATTTTCTGAATGATCATTTAAATCAAGATCAATATCGTCGAAGCTATTATCTACACAAGTCTCTAAAATCATATGATGATAGTGTTTCTGAAGAGGGTACTAACTACGATTCTAACAAATATTCTTGTTTTTTATCCTAATTTCTCGGTTATTGCGCAACTGCATTGTTTCGATTTGAATAGAATCTTTGATTCTGGCTTTCTTTCCTCTACCTGCTATCTTGCATACTTTAAATCTTTTTTTGTACTTTATTATTGTTTGGCTTACATGTATATTTTTTCCTCTTTTTTCTCCAACCTATGTACTCATAAATGTGATACGTTTAAGAAAGCCTCTAACTCTGTCACTGCTAATTCTTCTAGACTTTTCATCCAATGGCCAGTAAGTGAAGACTTTAATCACGTATTGTTTTTCATTTACACATGCAAAAAGTAGCTATCTTTGCAATTTACATTTTTTTGTTCCAAAATCCCTAATTTCTAAATGTTCACCTGAAGACACATAATTTGAAAGTTTGTATAAATCTGCGTGAATTTGAGCAAAAATCTTTATTTAAGCATACCAACCTTCAGATGGTTGGCGTTCACCGGCTAGCTTACTTCTTGGTAGCAAAACTAATAAATGTGGAATTTTCTTCACTTTATCGTAAGGGTTGGAAGTTTAACACAAAGAAAACAAATTTGGGCGTCAGCAATTTAATAAATTTTGGAGAACAATTTACAGCTTATCTACAATATTAATATTACAAAACAATATGCAAAAATTTATAATAGATTGTCAGGTCATTTTGTATTTTAATTAGCCACCTAGGCTTTATGGCAGCGTGCCCGTATGTTAAACCCTTTTAGTTACTTATTTGGCTTCATCGCCTAATTCCATAATAATGATTTTGCACATATTTGGCCTCAAGCGCAGTATTTCTCGTCATCTGGGGCACCCCTTTGTTGGTACTTTGACAGCAGTGTGTTAACGCTCGCAAGATTTTCGAACCTTCTAGAAATTACGCTGTTGGTGCGACTGCGAGGCCTCGCGCTCTCTTTGTCACCGGAACGTATTTGTTTTATTGGGCGCATCGCCATTGGCTGTCGAGAGTCACGTGGTAACGCCGTTTTGGCTCACGCCACTTTGGGCGTCGTAACGCTTCTTGCTCGGCAGTTCAACTCAGGCCATTGATCAAGGAGGTCGGCAGGAAGCTCTTGTGTGTGGCGCACGTGCCGTTTTGTGAGCGCGTTTTCCTTGGCGTTGTCGTGAAAAGAAGTGGTTCTTTCATTCCTACAAGTTGTTGGGGACTCGCTGTAGGACGTGAATAATGCCCATACGTTTCTGTCACACCAATTCCATGTGAGCGACTACATTGAAACATTACGCCATTATTTGGCGGAATCTTTGCCCAAGGAGACGTGCTTGCAAATGCAGGCGCTGCCGACTGCCACCCGCACTGCTCAGGAGAAGTCCAGCATAAATACCAGGTACCATTTAAAAAGATTATGTAACTTAGTGACCCCTTTTACGCGAATGTGCCGTGTAAGCGATCGACTTTGGTCGCATTCATTCAGTAGTACATCCTTAGTTTGTAACTGTGCAAACATTGACTTTCGCTGCGTTGCTAATTTTAGACGTTTCGAACGCTTTCTTAATATTCTATTTGGATATTGTTTTTGTGTGTAACATTTGTACGCTTTAGTTACAGTGCGATTACCTCCAGCTGGGGTCTACGTTAAGCCCTAGGTTTAGTATGGTGACCCATTCGTTGCCTGATCCTGTATAACGTCATTCAATAGACAATTGTGCAAGCGCGGGGCTTATTACTGTGTACAACCCCTGCATGCTTTACTTTTTCAGAATAAACAGCTAGTGTCACGATTAGATGTACGACGACCTCTGAGTAGTGGAGTGTGCAGGTAAGTGGAGCGGCCGCCCCCGCAGTGGCAGCACAAACCCGAACTAACGATTCAAACCTCAAATTATCGATTTTGTAATCCGAGTTCGATACTTCTCGAGTACCCTTATCAAGTAGTAACTAGCGTACTTGTTGCCTCGTCTAACCGCCCAAGCCCGGTTACCCGAGCCCATTTAAAGTCAGGTTTTGTGGCGCCCTCATAATTTTGACGTACCCTATATATATGCCTCAACACGCTTGCCCAGAACGTATCGTGTGACTCACGCCCGACTCCCTGAGCGTTCCCGCCGTGGCCTTTAGCCTGTTTTTAGCAAATCTCAGGGCAAGTGTGCCAGTTTTCCAGGACTGATTCCGTGGTGCGATGCTCACCTTGGGTGGGTGTCGTAAAGTTGTTTTAATACCGTAACAAGATATAACAACCATAGGTATTACAATTTAAATCCCATTTAATTAGTAAAATTTGTCGACAACTCACATTACTCACATTACACTGATACTAGTTGTATTATGTAGGCCATAAACACCTACAGTTTTGTAGAAATAAAACTCTAGGGTTTAATTTTATTTAGCACTGTCAATCCATGTCAAATTCGAGATGTGCAGGTTAAGTTAAGGACGAGTCTATGTTAAACAACAAACAAAACCTAATCTACTAACCTTGAATTTGACATAGACTGGCAATACATTTCAGTAGCTACTGCTAAACGTATAACACGACACAGGCGACTTTAATAATTATAAATTTATTTCCAAATTATCACTATGACTTTTCACGGCTGTCAATAAAAATCTGAGGTTTTTTAGGTATTCATTGAGTTGTTGGATAAAATATTGTATGGCAGGCGTGTGTTATTACAAATAATTCATTCGATAAATGACCCTTCTCGGCCTAGCGGCCTCGAGGGTGCAATTTGTCTTTCATAGATTATTTGTAATTCGGATGGATCCATAATTTATATAACAGCAATGGGATAAGATGAACAACAAAATAGAATATTTGAATATTTGAGTAAGAAAAAGATGACTATACAAAAAATTAGTTTAGTAGGCATGTTTAGTTGACATATGTCATAATTAAAATGAGCGTCACGACTACTCTAATATTTGATTCTTTTTTATCTCTTTTTTACTCAAGCAATACGTGTTATTTTCTTGTTCATGTTATCTTATTGCCGTTATATACCGGATGTCCACTTTCAAATTGGAACATAGGAATATAACATAGTTTTTATTGTTTCATGGATCCTTGCTCGCCAATTCAACCTAAAGAAAGTGGTTTGGTATCAATGGAAAGAGAAAATTATTGCGCATTTAATGGTATGAAAAATTAAACTATTTTTGTCAATTTCCATTAAAAAATATTAATCAAAAGTGTTTTTTTTAAATATGAGTTGCCTTGACTTGAAAACAGATGACCGCTATACTCAAATTAATTTGTTATTTGATGACATTCAGAGTTAGTTTCAGTAGTTTTTACTTTATAAAATGAACAATTACTCGAACGAAGAGAGAGTTTTTATCGTTAAAACATATTACAGTGGGGTTAGTTTGCGTAGAGTGAGAGATATTTATCAATAAAAATTGACAAAAATAATTGAATTTTTGATATCATTAGATACGTAATAATTTTCTCTTTCCATTGGTACCAAAATATTTTCTGTAGTTTGAATTGGAGAGCAGGAATCCATGAAACTGTTAAAACAATGTTAAATTCCTATGTTCCAGTTTGAAAGTGGACACCCCGTATAATTTTGGCCCCATCGGTATAGCACCCTATACCATAAAATACCTATTACTGAAGATCAGTTAAACCAAAGACTATATAATATAACGTTTAACGTAAATGTAATAAACACTACTTTACCGGCCAATCACGAAAATGAGAAGTTACACGTTGAAAAATTAGGGTAGAGGAGTTGCCTATTAATGACTTTGAAATGTTAGATGTTGCATATAAATCAGGTACCCATATGGAATCATTGATTTTCTAGAACGGCTATGGAAAGTAGACGTTTCCGCTAACTGGCAACGCAAAGTTGACGTTTTCTGAGATGCGAGCGCCAAAGTGGTTTGCCGCTCGTTACTATGGAAGACGAGCTCCAATAGTAATTTAAGTTACAAGACCGGAAAGTAGTGTTTTGCAGGTCGAACCTAGTAGATTCCAGGTAGAGGAAACCTGCAAAGCACTTTCCGGTCATGTATCGTACAATATTTTTAAGGACATCCGAGTCCATACTTTCAAACTTACGAATTCACTTTCGAAAACTCAAAAAAATTATGACATTTGCATCTATTTTTTGACTTATTCAAACAATAACACAAACTTATTTCCATAGTAACAAAGGCATCAGGGACCGGCAAAATCTTTTATTTCCTCTTGAATTGTTGTCGTTTACTGTCCTCTGAACTGACTCGGTAAATGCGTCTTTACAGGCACAGTGCCTGTAAAATGTTGCCATGGCCACTTTACAAGTTTCTTGTTTTCTAATAAACACATCCTTTATTTATCACTAATATTTTCAGCAAGTGGAAATAAAACGTTGTACGCGGCTCGCTTGCAATTCGTCTTTATTGGGGCTCACCGGATTACAAGGCTCGCTTATACGTCTCTCACCCTGCAAATTATCCGGGCCGCCCATAAAGGCTAATTTACTAAGCTAACCACTTAAATAACTATTACTGATGACCAATGCCCGTTTTCGGAACTTGAACGTTTCTGGTGAAAGAATTCTCCAGGAACCCATATTTTCTGGTCGGTCGTAAAAAAGTACCTATTTTGTTGCTCGCTGTTTAAGAAAAGAGCAAGCATTGATGAAATTGAAATATTTCTCCAGTTTTCATTATTAACGAAAATACACGTTAACAAACAATTTGAACTATTATTAATTGCGGTGCCTAATTTTGCAAAAAAAATGTCAAATTGACAATTCACGTCAAATTTCAGCATCAATAAGTATGTACTTAAGATTATCATTTTTAATTAATAGATCACGTAATTTTTGCTCATTTCAGATGTTGTCGAAAAAATCTTGTGTGTATTTCAAGCACAAAGTGTCGTTGCCTATTTTGAGAGATTGTCTCTTAATCAGCAATGACCATCTTGACGCCGTTAATATACTACAAGATACTATATTAGTTCACTAATGATTAGTTAATAAGAGGAAAAACGAACTGATTTTGTAGCCAATAGCTATAAAATGCTAATAGTATTCAGTATCAAAATCGTCCAGTATTCTAGGTTTTTCATTATGGAGGTGGCCATTCTGCCGTCAGTGAATCGTATATTTCCAAATCTACTTCGTCTTTAATTTTATCATCTTCGGAAGACTCCGCTATATTGACGAGACATTCAAAGACGACTTTTTCTATGTCTTTGCCCGAAGGATGTTTGAAACCGATGTAAACATTTGCAGAGTGGAGCACATTGCACTTTTCTTCTCGTGGAAATATAAATCCACTGACCTCATCGTTGAAATTGTTGATTGTGTTGTCTACTATTTGAATACGACCAATTCGATATAAAATATCCTTGCTGCTAAAATTCACTACCGTAAAGTAAGTCGACGTCATAGATCTCGTCATCCTAAATAGCTTTTCACTATCTTGACTACTATAGAGTACCTATACAGATTGTCCGAAATCGGTTTTGAACATAGGAAATTAATGAGTGCGACAAGCAAGACAAACAAAATGAGTAGCAGGACTAAGATAGAATGTAATCATTGCTACGTAAATTTTTAAACTAAAATTAAGTCAATGAAACAAACACTTCTGTCAAATATTGTATCTGTCATTAAGAGCATAAAGTGAGGTTTAAATAATTAAAATAATTATGTGAATAGTAAACAATAGTATATTTTTGAACCTCACTATACTCTAACAGTCGGTCTTATAAAGGCAACTAATCTGACGTTAACTTTAGTTCGCTTTTAAAATAAACAAAAGGGCATCAAAATTTGTCTACTAATGAATAAAATGTCATAAGCACCAACGTTTTGCTGCGCTTTTGTTTATTTTAACAGCGATTTAAAGTTAACGTCAGATTAATGGTCTTTTTCTACGACCACTACTAAAAGTAGGCCTTTTAGTGCTAGAATTTTTTCACTAAAAATTACGTTATATAATTTAGCGTGTTAAAAGTGAAATCAGCTGTTTACTTTTAGCCCATGTGTTAAAAGTAAACAGCTGGTGTTGAATTTAGAATTTCGAACTGGAAGTGAGGTTGTAAAGTTATTCCAGTTACTTCTTTCGTTAGAGGTAAAGTGTTTTTTTAAATAATTAGCGTTATGTAATGAATAAAGTGAAATGTGTACATTTATAATTACCTTTGATAACTAACTTTGAGAGCTACTAGCTGTAGAAAAATTCACCTGCGTGTCAATGCCATCTCTTTACTATGACATAAATTATAACTGTCATAAACAAACCTTTGTTAAATCAAGATTTATGGATTAATAACAGTAAATTTAAAGTCTGTAAATTTTTGCTGATGTATAAATATGCAGCCATTGTTTAAGAAATGCACAATGACTCCATACAATAAATCCAGTTTATTTTTTAGCAACCTTGCACATTTCTGCAAGTCTGGACAAGTCTGCATTCACAGACGATGACTCACATCCTGTTGAACCTGGGAAAATTTTGATAAGCGTAGAAATCTTGTAAAATTTCAAAATTACACTTTTAGCCCCAAAGTGGCCTAGGTGAGGTCAATGACCCCGGCTAGGCCAATGACCTTGGCCCCGGCTAGGCCCGGGACCTTGTCCTCGGCTAGGCCCGTAACCTTAAAAAACTTCAAGGTCAAAAGTGAGGCAGAACCCGTGTAGGTACACTACTAGTTGCCATATTTAGGTCGAACAGAAAATAGAACCGTATTAATTTTTATGTATGTATCCAGTGTCAGTATTTGTGTAATGGAAAACATTTTAATTAAATAAAGTATGTTTTTTTCTTACAAAAAGTTTCAAGGTCAAGATACAATTGGCAAAACTGCTTCTTTTTTATTGTTAGAAAATTTATTTTCGTCAGGTTTTCCTGTAAACGACTTGTGTCATTTTGACATTTAAAATTAAATTATCAGCTTTTCTTTTTTGAAACTGTATATCCGTAAAAAACGGAATCCTTTAAAATTAAATGTAAAAAAGGGATTTCTGAAGTGCTCAGGGGAACTGTTGGATCTGGATCCTAACATACCAGAAGAAGACGTGTACGAAAGATTAGCAAGCTGTTGGTGTACATAGAACTTTAATGCCAGATTTTAAATTTTTAGTTCTAAAAAGTTACCAAAACAAATTTTACCAACATATATTTTTTAAAGGAATCCAAGTTATGCCAACATAAACCCTAAATTCTTTGAGCTTGAACATTTTAGAGGAAAAAAACGTACTTTACATGGAAGCTTTTACAATACTAGATTTTAAATATTTCTCCACATGTACTATAAAAAAAGCAGTCTATCTATACTGCGTCTCAGGGTGATTAGACAGTACAGGGCCTTATGGCAAACAGCAACAAACAGCGATGCCATATGTCACCACAAAAGTGTTCTGTAGAAAAAAATGCACCGATCACAGACAAACAAATCCGGCTATTGTAATAGAGACAGCTTAACTATAATCCCTCATTACCTGGTACGTTTTGTCAGTAGCATTCAAACAAGTTAATGAACAAAACAATTACGTACAGTAGGACCTCCGTTATCACAAACACATATTTCTTTTAATCGGAACTTTGTTTTATGAATAAAATTAAGTTTTAACAAGCATAAAATTCGCTGATTTAGTGGATTTTATAGCCGGTAAAAATAAATAAAACGAATATGTGTTTCACGGCACTCGAGTTTATACAATTAAAATAAAAATTGAGAAAAACAGTAACTGATTATAATTTTTAATTGTAAATTTTAAAAATTGTACAATTTGTGTGTCATTACTCGCTATCCATATTGTTCACTTCACTATTAATGTCACTATCATTATCTGCACCATTTATATTTATAATAATTGGTTCTATACCTTCTAGCAAATTATCGACTTCCCACATTGTCCGTTCTGTTGCTACTACGTGATTTAGGTAGTTATGCCATTTTTCTGGAGTAACTCGCAAATATGCTTCACTGATTTCTGACTTCATTCGCCTTAAAATTCGTGTTATGTCCGGCTACGTACCTTAAATGAAAAAAAAATACGCTTAATTGTGCATTAAATTTACTTTTTAAAGATTAATAATAAATAATTAAGAAATATGGCGATGAATTGTGGAAATGTTATAATTTTAAAATAAGAAAATTATGAACAATAAATTAATTAAGGGAAGGATGTTTAATTTAATTATGTCATCTTGGGTGTCGATCCATGATAACATAAAAAATTAATTTAAATGACATTTTGGAAGCTTTTGCCGCATTACAATTCAATAAGTGCCAAAAATAAGCAGTGTTTACCACAATATTTAAATTAAATACTTTTTTACTTCACTCCTCATCAATTCTATAGGATATAGTCACATTGTGCCTTTTTGCAATTTCTTCTATTTTATACCCATCATAGTTTCGTTTGAAGGTATTGACTACTTCCAACAATTTTTTTTAAATAGTCCTCTTCAACAAATAAATGTTTAGACCGAAGCCATGCCTGAATTTCGGCTTTATTTGAAGTACTGTTCGGAATTTGCTCTAACTTTCTGCTGTGGTAACGCATTGTCCATAATAACAACGGTTTTTTTTCTGGTAGATTCGAAATCAACTGATGTATGAACCACTTTTCGAAGTTGGGTCCATCAATTTCATCATGGTAATCTTGGGTATTTTTCTTCGCCAAAAAAGTCAGCTCTGAACCATCAATAAACCCGTTTTTGCATCTTGCATGTAACAGGACAAATCTTGGAGCAGGAGTTGTAAGAGCTTTCAAGAAGATGGCAAAGTTTTTTAACCTATTATAAATCACCCTGTATAAATAATGGTTTCAGAATTACAAATTATACTTTCTCACAATGATTGATCTGAACTACAAATGATGCTTTCTAAATTAAATGTTTACGTGAGAACTTATTGGGATCTTCTATACCATCGCCAGTTGCCTGGAACTGGCAACGTCGGAGCGAAATTCCCACAAGGAAAGCATTCCCTATCCTCTCCACGCTGTCTTGTCACCCTGGGACGCTCTATAGCAACAATCTTCAACTCTGTCAAATGATAGTAAATTTGTTAGAGGTTATACACTATACAGGTTATCCAACAGAACAACAATAACAGTTCTGTTCATGTGCAACTTAACAAGAAAAATGCATGGCTAACCTCCATATAAAAAAAGAGTTAACGGGTTATACATAGCTCAATTTTGTGTGTTTTTTTTAAATAACTAAAAATTTCCCCTACAGAATTAGCCATAAATGTATTTGTCAATGGAATGCCTTCCTTTGAAGGTTTTACGTAGAGCCCTTTGTTTTACCGCTTACATGAAACCGCACATTTTAAATAGCCCGTAAGCTCACTTTAGCTTATAATAATATTTATAATCATTTTCCTATGCGAATTTTTTTACGATTTTTCCTGCTTTTCTTAAAATTTTGTCTGATATTAGCAAATTTCTCTGATTTCCCATAACTTTCCCCATTTTTATACACTAGATTTCCTCTGTGAATCACTCCTCTGTTAAGAGTGGAAGTGGAACTACTCAGAAAATAGATTTATTACGCAGAACTACAGTACAATCTTAAGACAGGTTTAGATTAACTTTTCTGAGACCATTGTTTCGTAATAATAATTAACAAGTGAAATTAAAATCAATATTGACACGCTACGTTTATAAATTCTGGACGCAAACATGCCCTAGGTAAATTAAACTTTTCAGATGTGGCTGGCTGTTTTAAGAAGCAATTGAATGACTAACAGTTTCTAGCGACTTGCATGCAACCTCTAACAGCAAATGAAGTTTTGTCCACAAAGCGGCTGCATGAGTCCAACTTTTAGGATTTTATAGCTTAATTAAGCTAGCAGCCTCAAATAAACCTTAATTAAGGACGCGCGCCGATCACGAATAAGCAACCACGACTTCATTACCTTTAATTGCAATTTTCCGTGCCTAGGGGCAGCCATTTGAAAAATTATGGGATGGCATGATCCCGAATCGAGCTTCTTGAAGAGCCATCCCGTTGTTCAGAAACAATAGTCGCGGTAGCGAGCCCTAATTTGTTCTTCGCAGTCGATCACAGTGTTCGCCTGGATACGCCAAAGGAAAGTGAGAGACTTCTAAGTCATCCCGATTGCAGAAGGGTATCTTGTTCCGTCCGGACTTTGAAAGGCTGGACCGAGAGTAAGCCAAGATGTATGGGATGTTGCTGGAGAGTGTTCAGCACTTTGTGCAGGTATCCTGTTACGTTTTTACTCGCTTTAAAAGTATCTTTTGATGTTTGCGTGGAACGGAGCTCTAAAAACTGCAAATTTAACCGCAATCTTCCCTACTTTATCCTAACAATATTATTCTGGTTTTTTTTTTTTTTTTTTTGTAAAGGTAAGGGCCCAGGGATAAAATGATTTTTTCTTTCTCTATAATAAGACGATAACAATTTTATGTCTCATTGAAATTAGAATTTTATATAAATTGGATTCAAGTTCAAGTACAGCTTTAAAACATTTAAACATTTAACATTTTCTTAACTTTGCGTGACTTTTTTAACAGCTTCCAAACATTTTTCTACAATATTCTACAACGAAATGCTTAAAATCATTAGAACATTCAATAATTTTATTACCTTTTAATGTAAGTACCATTGCAAGATAAATAATTGGTTTCGGCATTTTTTTTTGTTTTGAAATACGACTTTCACCTCGACACTCGAAATGATAAAAGAGATTATGATTATGTCAAGCGCGTTTCTAAAATACATCATTCTTATCAAATTTTACATTGCTATTTACATTTCTATACACCAAAGTTTTAAAAATGCGGCCTACTTTATAAAGCAGCCGAACCAATTATATATTTCCCAATAGTACTTCAGCTAATTTTTATTTGGCAAGCTAAATGTGTTACTGCATCTTGCAGCTAGCTCTACCTACGAAAGGGTACCCAAAGAGGAACCGTAATTCGAACGTGGTGCGCAAACGAAGGTATTTGCTCAATGCGCCGAACGATGTCACTATTCTGCCAAGTGATGCGGTTAAGGATTGACTGGTTTACTTGTGGTGACTTTTTACAGCAAATGTCTTGATTTTCGTGATGACTGATAAAAAAACACAAGAGAATATGTCAAGTTTTGTTTTTTTATGGAAAATAGCCCCTGCAATCGTTTTAATGCTTCGGGTATGTAGAACGCGAGTGTACCAGTAGCATTCGCGTTTCATACGAGGTTACTTAAAACACTGATAATTCTTATTTGACTGCAAATTTTACCGTATTTTACCTAATACTAATCCGCGATCACTGCCGACATTTGCTGATATTAGTGTGTGCACGTCTAAAATATGTTTATAATATATTGATCTACTAGCAACAATATAGTTGATGATAGAGGTTTGTCCTCTAATGTTTAACGAGGTATTTTTTGTTGTACGGCGTGGATAAAAAAGATGTTAGTTATCTTGATCGTATTAATGGCACATAGCCCGATAATATATTTGACACCTTATGATACGTTGTTGCCATCAGTTTGACGTTTGCCTTTATTTTTGCTTCATTTACTAACGTTAACCCTAACAATTTAGCTCAGCGTAGTTCGTTCTAAACATTACTTAATGGCTAAGCAAATTTAAAAGGATATACATTTTTTCAACTGCCACAGGTTAACGTAGAGGCTCGTAGAGGTCTTGGGGATGTTTCACATTAACTCTTCACGAGAAATGTGATGTTCCCTAATTGGGTTAAGCCCATCTAAAATTCCGTTTAACTAGCTCTAGTAACTTACATACTCACCAGTTTGTAAACGAAATTTTTATCTGTCAGATTGAGTTTTTCTTGACCTGTTAAAGATTGACAGCTGGCATTCGACTGCAGTAGACGGTGTCTATTGTACCACTTGTGCTAATTTATTTGACAGTTTATTTCTGATATTACCCTGTCTGACCTATTTTAGCGACCTGATCGTGATACCTCGTATAGAATAGCTGAAAATAATTTACCACTTTCGTAAAAGACCGTCTTCATTTCTTGATCATGCTGCGTAGGACTGGGAGAGAACTATGAGCCGATTTACACCAGAAGTAAGTTTTATATTGTTTCAGGAATGTTCTTTTTGCTTTGACTCTTTCAGATGTACGAATTTTACTTGCGTGCTAGACCAGGTTTGAAAGCTTTTGAAATACGGATGTATGAATTAGATAAATTAATGTTTATAGTTGCAGTTTTGTCCCCTTGACTTCGTTTTCGTAGGACGCTAGATTCAACAGATCAGCCACAACTTTACTTTACTGTAAATAAATATTTTGTGGCAATTAAAAATGTATTAACGCGAACACTTTTATGAGCCTGTGATATCTAATTTTTTTGTTGATGATGTTTTCTTACGTATTTTCTTTCCGCTTTTCATAGTTGTACGTACAACTTGCATTTAAAATTAGTAATTATATATATTGTTATGTTTATTGATAGCTCCAAATTTGAACTAGTCATATAACTTATATAGTAACTATTTTACTTTGAGCTTGCCCTTAATTAATGCAATGCACCATTATAAACCTAGATTTACTTTCAAATCAATTATTTTAATTAAGTACTCTTATTCAGGGTGGTTCGCCAAATCTAGATATCTATTAGTGGAAGTTTAAATTTTTATTTTAATTCTTGACTATTTAATGACATCAAATGTCAACTTGACTTCTACATTTACTCAAACCAGGTATTGACAAATCTATTTTTACATTGACATAACTATGAATTAACTCACCAAAGTAAGTACTGTTTTGTATTTTACTCTTTCTTTTATTGTTCGTTATTCAAAATGCTTTGATATTAATTACTAACACAAACCTTATCACTTCTTCAGCTCACACTGTCAATATTTAAATACCACTACTCCTATCCTCAAGAGATCCCGATGTTCACCTTATGCAACACCTACAGCTTATTCCTGTCAACCAACTTCAAACGTCCACAGAATCCGGTATCGCTCCCCTCAACAAACGTCACCTTCACGCCAATAGACTCCTAGTAAGTTTCAGATTTATAAATGAATCTGATCTTATCTTGTTTATTCCTTAGATAGTCCTCTGCACTCAGCAACCCCCCCACAGAAGCTGTGCAACTCCAGCTAGCACTCTTACTAACCTCCTTCTAGATGAATGACCTCACTTCCATACAACCAATGTAACCAATGAATATTTAATTATGTGTCACCTTCACCAATCCAATTTGCTCCAATTCAGTAGTTCTCTGTTTCTTTCTATTTAATTCACTGTATTAGACAATCTCTTCACTGATTGTTTAGTTTTAATAAATTATTATTTCATTTTCATTTCTGCACCTCGTAGATTTGTTAATAGCCTTTAAATTTGTATACTACCAAATAACTATACAAATAAGGCATAATTTCTAACTTTTATTGATCAAAATTAAGCATTGCAAGATTATTTGTACATTATTTTTCGAGTTTGTTTTTACAACTGACTAAACAAAATATTCATTTCTATTAGATACAATCCTTCTTGTCCTCTTATACATTTTAAATATCCTATTATTACATGCTATCAATTCTTATTATTATAACAAATACATTTGTCAATTGTAATATTGGCTTGAAACTTATTAAAATTAACTGCAACCATCAAAATTTGAATACTCAATTGCTATTTATACTTCAAATTACCTTACTCCTTGTCTTAATTAATTTTATCATTCTTATTGAACTTTACACCCAATCTTTATTAAACCCTTTAGAATTTTATTATAATTAACCTTCCAAATTTATCATTTCTATCATCCATATTTTAAAACTACCTTTTGCATATCATAACAATATATTACACTGTAAACCCTACGTGTATATACGTCGTGAGTTTGTTGTTGGGTTAGCCCCAATCACCGTGTGTGTATATATCATAGATTCAATATTTTATTTTAAAAGGAAGTCACGAATTATATTTGTCTAAACGTATTAATAATAAGTATCACTTTAGTTGCTCCGCATTTATGTCTTGCTCGTACTATAATAAGTCAAATCTTATCAAAGTCTAATAACTGTATTTTTTATGTAACCCCTTCATCGTAGGTTGCGATTACTATATCATCGAATAATCTTTCTACTTAAATTGAGAGAGTTGTGAAATAATCAAATTGGTGTTAATTCACTTTCTTCCTTACGGAAGTGTTTTGGGTATTCACAGCTCCCTATTCGGCATTAAAGTGTAAGATTATCGTAAATTTATTCTGTTGCTATTGCGTATTAGAGCATTGAGTGGTGACAACATTCATTTTAGTCTTCCATCAGGATGACATGTTATTATGTTGAGATAATTCTAAGTATATTTTGTAAGTCCCTACAGAAAGCATCTCTTTCTTGCTTCATTCTGTTTGTGTCTGGCACGTAAACCGATACTACATTTCATTTAACATTTTGGAGACAATATTGTACAATATAAACGTGTTTTGTGACAGCACCTCTGCGTGGGTCTCTGCCTGTGTTTCTGCGGCACCTTTTTATCGTCAACTATCGGGCGCCGAGATCGGCCGTCGTATGACGTGCCTTTTATAACGCAGCAATAAGCAAGCATGATGTGTACGCCTTTGTAGGCAAGTGGTTAAAACGTTTAACTAACAATCGGATTCCGCAGGTTCAAATCTGACCGACTGCAATTTCTTTTGTTGCAAATTAACGCCATTCGCATAGCCACTTTCTTTTGGTGTTTCATTATTATTAGCAACATTAAAATAATTGTACATCTTTTTCTCATAATTTTAACTTCTCCCTTCATATTAACACGTTAAAATATTTTATTATGTAACCGTTTTATTTACAATTCAATTTTAAAAATGCAAAAGCTATTTTAATTAGAGTAAGGCTACCTACGTGGTGGACTCAAAAGCTAGTATTCTACTATTGACGAGCCTTTAGGGAATTACATAGTACTTCGATTTTGACATGCGCTCTTAGCGTTTTGTTTGTACTTTTATATATCAGCAGATAATTTCCTCTTATTACAGTTTCAGCACCCTTCTTTTTTTCACCCTGTGCACAGATGTCAACATTCCGTTCTTTAATTTCTGGAATCACTTCTGATGATTTGTTATTCCATATCGAGATATTCAATGTAGATACTAATTCTTAATATTCGTGTTTCTAGCTTGTGTCGTCATACGTTGACCTGTCTTGTTCGAGATCTTTCAAAATAAGTCACATACTTCGCACCCCAATCATGGCGCTGGTCTTACTTAGTGGATACTAGCAATTTTTCAGTAAATTTACTATGTCACCCTTCCCACCAACGAAACAAAATCAGCCGCAGTAAAAAAAAAGTACTGAAAACTTTCTAGACACAAACATGTAAATTTACCAGAATCAGGCTGGAATAGCTTAAAATATGTACTTGACGAGCGCATAACTTTAGAAATAGATATGATAAAACTTTCAATGATTTGCATTGCCATCACAAAATTCCAAACCGACAAACAATATTCTACCAACAAGTTAGGATGGTCTCCAGTCGTCAGCTCTAGTTACACGAAAGAGCTTGAACAGTGCGACATACGTCAATATAAATAAATAAGCCTAGTATGTGTAAACGCCCAGACGTACCAGCTCAGAAGAATTATTCAATATATATGCAATGAAAATGAAATTACAAAAACTTTTAAAGTTGGAAAGTCTTAAAATTCGAATCTAAAAGAGCGGATCCCAATAACAGCAGCGCACTACTATTTTCTTAAATATCCATTAGTACCAAATGTTTAAAATTCATAGTAAATGTAAGGTGCTAACAGGGTGTCTTTACAAGTACATCTGTGAGAATCAACTCATCCCGCTGCCAGACACACTTAAAATTTATCAAGGCTCATCAAGTGTCGCTACACGCTCCAGAACTCCTAATTACATATATTATTTATTCAAAAGTTCGTCGAGATGCTTCATTGAGCAAATTTGGCTCATTTTCTAAATTTGTAATATTGGATTCTCGCATTCGTACTTCCCTTTCGCGTTCGCTTCACGAACATGAAATTAATTAAATTAAATTGATTAAAATTGCTTGCCACTAAACTCACTGCCTCAGTAATATCGTAGACCTAAGGCCATTCGACGTAACTGTGATGTAGAAAATTTCATTTATTGTATCCAAATATAAAAAATTGATTCGACCATTATTATGTGTAATGTAAAACCACAAAATTTCATGAAACAATAGTTATTTGTCTATCAAGGTTTGAAGGTAGCCGTTTGCAGACCGCGACTAAATTCTTGAGCTTGGGGGCTGAAAATAGGCAAATTTTATCTGCCATCGAAAATTATATTAATGATATAATAAAGAAATAGCAATGAAACGCCCCAGTTTAATATTTAAAACAGATCTGCAAAGATTTTGCACATTTAGCAGCGGTCTGCCAAGACCATAGGTCTGCAATTGTTAAGCTTCTGTCACCAAATGACGTCTACAAACCATATTTTTGTATCAGTCGTAGACAAAACTGTTTTGCCTTTTTATATAAACACCTAAAACTTGTATAACCTTAAAACAACAATGGTCGAGTAGCTCAAAATCTTCAAAAAAGTATTTTTATCGAAATGTCAATCACTTAGTTAGGTCCAACTCAAATAGTTTGTAGATATTTTGTCAAATTTGGGAATAAGTTAAAACTGCTAACATCCAAATATATTAAATAGCGGAGTTGTTTGCAATAATTAGGAAGAATGTTTGTAGATAACATAAATCAAAGCAGCTCTGTTGTATACAGAACCACTATTCTGATAAAAAAACAACTTTTTCCAGCTTGCTTATTCTTCTTTGTTGAAAAAAAAATCACTGAGTTGTTTTCACAGTCTTTTTGCTTAAAAAGGAAGCAACTCGCAATTCTCTTCTATTCCAAAATGCTTTTACTCCACGCTCGACGCCTTAACTTGATGTTTAGCTTTAGACATAAATGATAAAACCACTTTACCTCTCCAATTGAATATTCTGTTTTCGAAGCTAAACATGTAAAGTTATTGATGAATAATTTAACACGTCAATTAATAAATATAATTTTACATAATTTTTTGCCGATAATAAACACAAAGATGCCACCAATTAGGTAGGGAGAATGTTCGAAATTCACTTACCTCCGAAAGGGTAAAACTAATTAACGGGCTCTGCCGATTTCCTGAGATAAAGAGCCACTAAATGACTCAAGCGTAACACAACGAAAAATCAACACGCGTACGACCAAAATTTTAACAAAGTTTGTATAACGATGAATAATCGAATAACAACTTGTAACTACTGGCATTAACAACTTCTCAAAAGCACATAAATAAGTAACCAATATAACAAGCAATGTACATATCACAGATCAGCTACCCAAATGGCTAATCAATATCTTGTGGAAAAACTTAGCTTCCAGTACGCTATTTATTCGCAAATGCAGAGAAGCAATTTAACCATCTCTACTGAGTAAAGGCCCGATAAATTCTTACGTAAAACAATAATCTAATACCAGTAATTAATGTCGATTAATTTGGAATAGCAGTTTCAATCTGCTGAGTGAAAAAATGCAATCCATCTGCTATAACCTTAGGTTATTATTCAGGTACCTGCATGTTTTCCGTAAAAATGCATGACATTAATTTTGCAGGGCTAATAATCCAGCAATTATAATGAGGCGTTCATAGCCCTCTAAACATTGGAAGGTGTGCAAAGTTACATGACAAGTCAATCAGCAAACCTACTAATATAATGGTTGTTTAAATGTAATACCCAAATCAGTCTCCCCACCACTTTTGCCCATTTACTTCAACAACGTAAACAGGTAAAGCATCGACAAATAGATACAATTTGACAAGGTGCGGGATGCAAGTTTACACGAGAATAAATTTTTGGATTTCAATTAGCTAAACAAGCCAAACCCAACGGTGCGCCTGGAGACCTACTACTGGCACTCGTACAGATTTTTAACCGAAACGAACCTCTGCCCAAAACTCGCCTTACGCCTTTATTGAAAAGTTGCGTGGCTGAAATTATACTAATATAACAATGTACTAGACGCGGGGTACAGCCTAACAGGAATCCAACAATAACCTTCTATGGAACCTCGGTTTGACCATGAAAAAGTTGTCCACTTAAGCTTCCGCTCCAGAAAAATCCTGAATTATAGAGCCAATCCTTAATGGAACAAGAATCCTTACCAGAAACCCGTCTCCGAAGCTTAAAAATTGCAATTTGCACTGAGAACGATGCACGTGGTTTTTGAGGTTAAAACTGGTATACTGACCACAACAAAAATCCACGTACCTACTCTAGAACTCGCCCTTAGCACATAATGCGGTGATATAAGCCATTTACAGCCCCATAAAAGTCTACAAAATCTCAAAACCCTTACATGTGATATATCACAAAAAAAAGGTGTACCAGAAATGCTTTCAGAACAGAAGACCGAAAAGACGCCGGTTGTGGCTTAACAGACGACAAATTCCTGCATTCGAAATAAATAGTCTCAATGTATGATAACAAGTAGCATTCACATGGACTAATATTTTCTAGAAAGTATTTGCAACAAATGAAGTGTCTGACATATTCACAGCAGATTTTTAATCTTAGCTTAACATTTACGCAGAACGTATATTCACATTCTCCATTCTTATGCGAATTTGTAAGTTCAGATAGTAAAGCCTTTTTGTAAATTTACCCTTTGTTTTACATTCCTAAGGTTACGTATTCTTTTTTATTACTTTTCACAGTTGCAATAGTATTTGATGCTCATATAATGAAATAGCAAATATTCTTTTACTTATTGGGACACGATTATTCCGCGCTCCCATTTCGAAATTCGGCAGTTTTCCCTCCATAATTTAGCTCAATTGGGCAATGTTAGTCCAAATCCGAACCTTTAGAGACATATCTCGTGGTCCGTAGAACTGCAATCCTTCAGTAAAAGCGCATCTTGGTGCTTTCAAATATCTGGGGCGTCATGGATACCACCTTTGTATGAGCTTAGCATCCACACGAAGTCGCCGGGCTAAAACAACAAGCTGACCTGCATATTGTTGCAGCTGCACAGAGCGCGATGCTTCTGTCGTGATATTGTGCCACAGCGATGTCTGCACGTACGTTAGACGGAGAGCACAAGCGAGGCACACTTCCTTGACATTCTTCCTCCCGGATTACTAGAATAAGCAACTAGTGGTTTTGTAGTCAGCCCTTGTCTCAGTACAGGGGATGTGTTTCTGGTGGTTCCGGGCCAATTAATCTACTTGGTCGTATCGAAGCAATGAATGCAATTACCGTCGTCACGGATTCCATCACGAGTTAAGTTTTGCCAAGTTTCGAGGAGATGCTGTCTAAGTAATCGTCGAAACGCCGCCGCTATTCTATCTTACTGTAGCCATTGCCAAAGGAATCACCCCTTTCTGTCGTTTTCGCCATCTCCAGATGAATAATCACGTATTGTAAACTAGATTTAATATGGAGAATAGGTAAATTATACAGTGCTACGCCGTTTGACATTGTGAGAAGTGAAGTATTTATAGCAATAATCAAATTCAATCCAGGTCTCAGTGGCCAGCTTTTGCGTTGTTGTGTTTATAATTAGAACAGCGTAACGCGTTCAAATCGCCGGCTCCATTTAGACATTTGATATCTATTCACAAACACGAAAAAACTTTAATTGTGTCATATTTGGCTCCCCATTGAAGTTAATTTAACCATACTAAGCCATTTGTGTATTACTGTTTAAGATATATTTGTCTAATTACATTTAATAGACGCATTTCAATTTTTAACTGTTTCATTTATGATATCTGCATGTGTTTAACGACTATTCTATGTGTAGTGGTCTTTTTGCATTGATGTATGTAAGGTGATCCGGCGAGACAAAAAAAAAACAACCAACGTAGATACCAAAAAAGCTGGGGCCGTTTCGCAGGAACGCTGATGTACAACAAACTTTCCTGGATTTCGAGTTTTTACTGAAGATTACTGAGAACCTTTGTTTCAACCCTAATTATCAAAACTCGAGGCGCCCGTTGCCCGTTTCATCTTGATTATAACCACGCTCAGTGCGACAGCACCTACCCCTTATTAACGTCGTGCGAATTTGAACCACCTCTGCCTCTCTGAGCAATAATCGGTCAATTATCTGTTGCTGAACAGTTAAAGCGTGATTCTGGTAAGCTTTATCTTTTGAATACCAACGTGTTATAACAACCCATTTATCGTGTAACAGATTAAATGTCATGTCGTAAAGGTTGTTTTGTCCTGTAACATCCTGTATGTTTAGTTCTTCATGTTCATAGACAAGATTCTTTAAATTTTAGTTTTGTTTTACTTAAATATCAAAAGTTAGTAATCCAAAGAGCATATCAGCAATAGTATATGAGGCTATTTAGGTACTATCTGGTGCAGCCATTAAATACTCCCGCGAACCTTGACATCCAAAATTTCTAACAGCTTGTTTTTGATTTTGAATGATTTGTTGTTTACCTACTGATATAAGCATGAACCTACTGAGGTCTCGGTAAAAGTTGAGTTTTCCTTAATTTTCAGATTCTTTCAAAATGAGAGCAATTTAATTGTTTTACGCAAAGTGCCTTTCATAAGCAGTCGTTTCCTTAAGTTTTTGTAATTTATTTTAAAAAATGTATCTTTTTGCATTTGTAGAAAAAACCTACAACAACACCAATATCAATTCGATCTATCTTGCCTAGATCGCTGTTTATAGAGACATCTTAAATACGGAAGTGCGTAGATAGAATGAACTAGATTGCGTTAATAACTTCTATTCAATCGTTTTGCTACACCTTTATGACTATTGGGTTTGAACCAAAGTTGAAGTGAGTCCGTATGTACTGATATTCTTCATTTTTATTACTAGAATATTGACAAACGACAATTCGATATTCTCGTCCGATAGTAAATTTAATAAGTAGACTCGACTGCGACCTCGACCAGACAATCTTTCTCAGAATTCCAAGTTACAAATAAATTATCAACATAGCGCAGCCACCATTTGCTTGAAATTCATAATTTTGTAGGGTTTTACTTTCTTAATTTTCTGTCAGGTTTTGGAATAAAAATTACAGTCCTACATCATTAAAGGTAACTGATTTTAATAGCTTACCACGGAAAGTAATATTACATGATTAGAGCAAAGTATGAATTGTAAACTATCTTTGAATCACAGAAAAAATTACTATATAGAGTGTGTCCAAGATTAGGAGGGCCAGTATGAGTATCTCGTTAATAGTAAGAGAAGCAAATTAGATGAAATGGAAACAAACTGTGTAATTAAAGGACTAACAAAATTTCCGGCAGCTGCAAGCATCATGTTGCCAAACCACGAGCCACGTACTTTAACGGACTATTCTTTGATAAACGAATAAGTACAGTATCTTGGTCGCAGCTGCGAGGAGCTCATATAACGGTTTTCTTGTCGATAATTTGGCTGTCAATCAAAACGCTCTTTATTTTATTAAAAAGGCAGTAAACGTCATTTTAGGGTTGATATATGAGCCAAACACACTTGTTGAACAGAAACCCCCTTTTCACAAGGTTGACCAAAAAGCGGTCATTATCTCTCACCCCGTAGGGCTTCAGCCAGCATATTGCCGAATTAATCACCTGTTCCATTTTCAACTTATAGTTGCGAACATCTTGTTGTTTCCCGCCACGACCTGACGTCTCCTTTCCCATCACGACGCCGGCGTTCGGATTTTTTAAAATGAGTCTCTAGGAGTATTCGGTAGTTCAGGTGTCTTGAACGAAACTGTTTCGGAGTAAGTTGTGCAGTTGGTGTCGAGTGACTTTCACGTGTATGTGAATACGATCGGTTGAAATTTCCGAAGGATATTTTCTCATGCCTCTTCTGCGGGATTAATCACGGAGCCGATCAAAGTGGGTCACTTAGAGAGTATCGTATTGTGTACTGTTTCGTTAGCCGCACGTCCAGATTTCCTGTTGAAGGGATCAGCAGCCACGTTGCCCAAGCCCTCGTTCGAGTCAGCATAGCTTGTTCTTTCTGTTTCTGTCGGGTTTCCCTAATTGCCAGCAGTTCTTGCAGAGTGACATCAACAACACAAGTCAGAGCCAGGATCATTACAAAATACTGTGTAAAATTTGCATTAATATAGACGCCAATCAGTTTCGCTAAGTGAAATAGTACAAATTAAAGTAACGCACGTTTGGAAGACCCCGCATAACGTTCATATAACGGCAAAGACAAACAGTATTGTTTGACGAATTAATAATTCAGTAACTAGTTAGGTAGAATCACCAATGAGAATATTTCGCAGGTTGTAAAACACCATGACGTCATTTAGGGCTTAGGATTCAGTAATTAAGTCAACTGTGATCATTGTACAAACGTAATTTTGCTGTTTGAAGTCAATAGATTGAATTATAATTGCTCCATGTTTTCTTTTGATATGACGGTTATTGCATGTGATCTTTCCTGTATTTGAGTGTAAAAGGTTCTAGCTGTAGGAAACCCCTTAAGTTCCATCCGGTTCAGCGTTAGGAGGGACGTCGCTGCAGGAGTCGACAACACGCCTGAGGATGGGTTTCTCTTTTCGCTTTTAAGAAATCATCCGTTATTATCGACAGAAAACGGTGGCGCTCAAAGCATCACATCTTTCTTTATAAGTTATCGAGCCCTTGCCCGATATAGCCAACGATTCTCGGAATAACCTACGCCCTTTTCGAGTAAGCCAGCCGGAAACCCTTTATTACCACCATCAAGTCACGATTCCGTGCGGGCTGGGCTTGTAAACGCCCCATATTATCGTTTTAGCAAGTAACAATTGGTGATGGCTGCTCGAAGATGAATCGTCGGCAAAAATTAAGAAGGCATTTTTTTATTCTAATAGAAGGTGCTATAAGGGAGTGTTGTCACTTTCGCTCTAACTTTAATCTTATCACCAGTTAACAAATAGAATAGCAAATTCAAAAATTCGTTTTTTAGAATAATTTAAAAGCAAAATATATCAAAGATTTCTAGGCGTAATTTTGTTAGTCTACGAGTACGAGAAATCGCCGCGAGCGGACGTCTGACTGCAGTGACAGTGATATACGTACCCCAAGTGATAACGTATCAACGTCTAAGGTGAAAATACATTTTATATTAGTATTACTGTGTCGTCAGTGTAGCTCAGTGGTTAGAGCATTGGACTGCGGTGCGGAAGTCTAAAGTTCAAATCCCACATCGATGCCTGGCGGGCGGCCTACCCAGTCGCTTTAAATAATTGGGGACCTGCGTTCGAAAGAACAAGGGGTAATAATTCGGTTGTCTAATGCGTGATGCTGACCACATCACCACGTGTCATGAATTTGACAAGCGACAGCCTGGTGTGAGAGCGAGGATATGCAAGCTCTGACCTTCCGCCTTGCAGGCCAAGCTCCTTCATGGGGTGTTAGTGCCTCACCATTACTATTATTATTAGTATTACTGATAAAAATTAATAAAGGGCTTAGTTGCTTTTGTAGTAATATATTTGAGACTAGTCAAGACTAGGGTGCCTTGATGTCAATTTGACGTATTTGTCCTTTCCAGGGTATGACAGTCTAAAGTACTTTAGAATCAGAGGAGACAACCATATATCCGTACCCTGAAAGAGACAAATATGTCAAATTGACATCAAGACACCCTAGTCACGACTGTTTCCGTAAAGATCTAGTCCGTATCGGGAAACAAATTTGATGTTCTCTTGACAATGTTTTAATGAATTTCTTTCCATCTTCAAATATTTTCGAATGGATTTTTAAAAATTATTTCTAGAAATAGAACAAAATTATCCAAAATAGTAAATGTTAACTTTGTAAGTTTAACTGACATGTCTACATACGTATGTAG
Source organism: Agriotes lineatus (assembly GCA_940337035.1). Lineage (NCBI taxonomy): Eukaryota > Metazoa > Arthropoda > Insecta > Coleoptera > Elateridae > Agriotes > Agriotes lineatus. Next base: position 131,491 of record CALNHX010003695.1, read on the forward strand.
AATTTTAAGCTTATCCGCATACGTAATCCCATATGCAATTCAATGAAAATAAACTAACTCGTTATAGAAAAGACCCTGGCGGAACTATTACAGGTGACTGCAGCTTAGGAAGAAACCATTCACATAGTACGTTATTTAAGAAAATTTCTTGGAAGAACTCCCAATCATTTAGGTATAACAACGCCTTTCAATAGTTTATCCATATAGTCTAAAATAAATAGCGCAATATTAATTAAAATACCCTAAAATAAAGGATAAAACTAACAATTGGTAAATATATCAATTTGAGTACCTTGATTCTGAATATCTGGTGTTGCGGGTTGTGTAGGTGGGGAAGATCCGCAAATAAGCAAACGGCGTCTCACAGCGGGTCTAAATCCCGGAAAACAAGCCAAAACCTAAGGTGAACTTAGACTCAAGCAAAAATTGGCATACAGGAGGATTTTAAGTAGCTGTAAATAAAACGGCGGATTCAGTATGGTGGTCACATGTGAAGAATTATCTGGATCTCATAAAAAATGGTACACATGATTTTCGAAGCAGCTGATTACAAATTCGAAATCAAAATACTGTAAATAAAATGGCGGATTCCCTACTTCTTGATGATTTTCCATCACAAGACTTGTTTTATGGTTTTGTTCTACTCTGTTATTGGCCATGTATTTAGTTTTGCGTTGTTTTCTAGATCTTATTGAAATACCTCTATCATTTCTTGTAATTCTTTCACTGAATAATATTACATTGTGTATCTAGAACGAAAAGCGCTTTTTGTCCAAGATACACATACCATTTTTCCGCCGATGCGAGTAATTCAAGAAATTAGGAAAACGTGTCTTTTTTCGAAAAATATTTCCGGCCTAGGACGGGAATATTATTCCTGTACAGTTTTATTGAAAATTATCTAGCAACGGATGATGTAATGAAATGTTTGACTTTGCTCAACAAAATGTTATCAATAATGTACCAATTCCATATAGTTGGATTGGCGGAAAATATTTTTTTCAGTAAACTAAAAAAAGACTATCGACTTGCCAGAATCCAAATGAACAAGTTAGAAATGAAATACTCGTAGATTACATGTAATAACAAAAATTTAGTTACGGGCAGAAGTGTAATTATTACAGCGAATCTACAAGGTGAGAGCCAAAATGTCCCGGCCTGACTATGAAAGAAAAAGGATTTTGTGCATTTTAACAGACAATATTTTCCTCTTATTCGTAAGTAATATCCCATGGTCATTTTCTACCCAAAAATTCCAAGAGGGAGATGTCTGAGGGTACAAATTATATTTAGAGGCTGAGCTTATGCAGTATAAAAACTGGATTTGCACGTAGTCTATTTATCGCAGAAATACTAGTTATATCGTTTTAGCAACAATTCAATGCCCCTGAAAAATATTCAATGGGTTTGTCTTCAAAATGTGCCCAAACTGAGGCCTTCACCTATTCGTCGTCACTGAAATGGCGGCCGTAAAGGTCCTTTTTCAAATTTCCAAACAGGTATTAGCCACTATTATACGGAGGGTTTTCCACCAAATATTTTATAGTAATTTATGCAAGAGTGGTGGACTGGTTGACTCTGGTATCGTGTTCTATAAAGTCTGTCAGAAAAATTACCTTACAATTGCGAAAAATCGTAGCAATCACCTTTTTTGTCGAAAACAGATCTTAAACCTTCTTGGCGGTGCTTCTCATTTTCGCCTACATTCCATCCACTCTCTTTTGGACAAAAGATCATAGTAAAGAACCATAGTTTCATCCCTTGTGACAATTGTCCAACACGTCCACAGTATTTTTTCCACAGAGCTCCAAAAAGAATCGAGCAAATTCAATACGACGCTGGCGCTGAACTGCTGAGAGATATTTGGAGATTTTTAATATATCTTTCGCCTTCGAGCTTCGATTGCTTAATACAAGATCGTCAACAAGAACAATCTTGCTGTCCGTTACCACTTCCACCGTCCTTTATTTGTCGTCACCGATCCAATGCACTTTGTCATCGATCGGCCTTGTCGTCATCGCGTTCTTCATAATGCAACGATAAGCACGTACGCGAAGCAGCTTTCTTTAACCGAGCAGGCAAAGCATCTGGCCAGCAATGAGATTGCGTACCGTTATGGTGCAGAATCAAATTTTACAGACTGAATTTCTTTTCTTTTGGAATTAATGTAATTCACGTTGCTCAATGTTTCCTTTAACTTTTTAGTATTCTTAGAAACATTAAGCTATTTTACTTATTTAGTACATAATTTTAAACAGTTCAATCGTCATTCAATCTGACAAACGTTGTAGTACCTTGCCTCCTTTATTAAATACGTTAAAACATTTTCTGCCGTACCTCACTGATTTACTTACAATTCTATTTCAAAATGGAAAAATTATTTTAATTAGAGTAGGTAAGTCCATATACGAGGTGAGCTAAAAAGCTAATATCTACAAATGTTTAAGTAGCTATACATTTTATTCTCAATTTTCAAAACTAAAATTTCCTCGCAAAAATAACGTTATATAATTATTTCTAAGATGGTGGCTACACTTCTTCGCGCACGTGTTGCAACACCTTATTCAGTACGTCATAAAGTATATTCACACTAATTTTTAGCTTTATACTCTGTTTTTAGATCAGTTACGTTAAATGGCCTGCACTACTAAAGGATATAGTTTAGATATGGTCATGGTAAAAAAGTCATTTATCACGATTGTTTGCCATTCGTGTGCATTTTAATGGGCTTCTGAGTAACTTAGGTCACTTGTTGCATCCATCTTGTAGATGATCTCCGTCTGGTCCGTTATCCTTCTATTTTCTTCGAGATCATAAGGTTTTCTAGCTTATCGTCTTCCTTATTATATGTACAAAGTACCTAGGTAGTTGAAAATCTTTCGACTGAGAATTTGCCGTGAGTACTTATTTTGTACTTTTTTCAATTATGGACTGATTGTTGGGGTAAGCATTTGTCGACAACGCTACAACGCTATGGCATAAATGTTATTCCGCATGTTTGTACTTCTATTATTTAAGTTTCAGACTAGACTACTAAAATAAAGGGCGATCTTCTAGGTTTTGTTTTTGTGCATAAACAGTTTCTCCAACTTGTTGGACAGTGGCTTGCCTTCTGAATATTCCCATAATCCTATAGTCATCAATGTTTTTAATTAGTTCTGCTGTAACTAAAGCAAGGCCGAATGTATATACCCTGGCTTGTTTGGACTAGATATTGGTGTTACTTTTCTTATATTGATCTCTTGTTCTTCTACATCGTTCTCTAGTGTAAAAATTATTTTTGTCTCTTGTGCATATGCAGAGTGTTTTAGCAAATAATTGCGTTAATTGGGCAATTACACTGTTCGCCATGTTCCATAAAATCATTCCTATAAAGTGCATCCTACGACTAAAGCGTGTGAAATACAACAAATTAGATATCACTCATCAGGGAGGCAGGGGCAAATCATGTCGGTCTAAAATTTCCGACATATTATACCTATCTCAATCTGTGTCAAGATTGTCGCAGCAATCTATTAGTAACGGACCTTTACACATTCAGTGTATGCCGATATGATGTCCATTATAATTATTTTAATTGTAGCTTCAAGGCTGCTGTTCAAAAATCCGTCAACCATATCCAAAACAGAGTATCTTCAAACAACTTATAGACCATGTCCAATTTTGCACATCTTTTTGTACTAGATCGAATACGGAGAAGAGGTTTGGGTAGAGGTCCTAAAAATATCCCAATGCAGGAGCAACATGTTCAACACTCATCAGGTGTATTCCGACGCAACGATGGGGGCCCTGGCGAGGGCCTGCGCGCAAGTCACCTCCGCCACCTACGACAGCTTCATGAACTTCTTCGGAAAGTGCTTCGTTAGATACTTCACCAACTTGGGGTAACCCAAAGTCCCGTGTTCGGCTAATATCTAAAAGCGTAATTTTAGCTACGATATCTCCATCCGTGCCACCGGCAGGTATTTCACCGACTTCCTTCAAAACGTGGACAACATTCACACCCAGTTTTGCTTCACTTACCCCAAGATGAAGAGCCCGTCGATCTACCTTACTGAGATTGACAATAACGGGTGCATCATGGTTTACCGCAGCGAAAGACAGGGCTTTACTCATTATGTCATGGGTACTATGGTACGGTTAATTTGTGCAGGTTTGATTTTTAAGGTTGAATTGCAGGACTCCTTGCGCAAATTGCTAAAGATTTCTTCAAGCTTAAACTGAATGTGAAGGTGTTGGAAAAGGCCAGTTCGGCAGGAACTAGTTTGAGAAACGTTATTGTAAAGTTTCGCCTCGACTTCGATAACACTGAATATGTGAGTAGAATTATTGCTAAATCTATGGAAACAAGTAGTTTCCTTTGGATACGCTTATATTGTAAACAAATGTGTTTATGTGCCATCTATTTGCACATAGATGTGTGCTATACTTTTTACTTTTTAATATTTGGCACCTTTTACATTTAGTCCGATAAATACTTTGAAAAATTGTGTGATGCACATACTCTGGTATTTTGGTTGTTTTTTCTACTATTCCATATTTCTATTACTTAACGCTTTACAGATGAATACACGAATTTTAAAAGTATCTCAAAACCAATCCAAACAGCTGCCGGCCTTTCCCTGTTACCAAATCCTCGAACTCTTTCCCTTCGGGATCATGATTAACCCGTCTATGGAGATAATGGGGGTTGGACAAAAGCTGGTGGAAATTTGGACCGGAAAGGAAACCCTTCTTGGGTCTGCCGTAATTAAAAACTTTAAATTGAGAAGACCAAAAGGCATTCCTTTTACATGGAAGAATGTAATTTTCTTTGTATTAAACCCGCAGGTTTCTGTAGTTTAATTATTGCAGTTGCTTTATCTGCGAAAGGTGATGTTTGAAATTGAACTCGTTCGAAATGTAACTGCCGAGGACTTAGAGGAATTTGATGATAAGAGGGACCACCTGGCCCAAGCCCTTGCAGACCCCACGCTTGTTCCTTCTCCCGAACCAGGCAACAAAAACATCTTACTCAAAGGGCAAATGAAGCATATTGAAGACATCAACGCAATCATTTTTCTTTGCAGTCCTATGTATGTCCTCTTTTTGTGGAAGAACATTCTAACAACTCACTTATTGTTTACAGCATAAACGATCTGGATGAATTGCCCGAACTTGGAATTTTCCTGAACGACTTGAACCACCACGGGCTGAGCAAGGAAATGGTTTTAGCTGGGTGGCAACACAACTCAAAGTTAGCCACGTTCTAATTGATTTATCCCACTCTATGATAATAATTTTCAGATTAGAACAAATGTTTGATCAGGCCGAGCACAGATCAGACGAATTGGGCAAGAATTATGAGCTTCTCGACCAATGGAAACGCCGTGGAGACGATCTTTTGTATTCTATGATCCCTAAAACAGTGGCAGATCGTTTACGAACTGGAAATTCGCCTTTGAGTACTTGTGAAGTATTTAAACGCTTCAATGTTACCACATATGCCTCTGATCCGTTCTGTTATAGTCATTCGAAATGGTTACAATTCTATTCTGTGAATTGGTTGGCTTACAATCATCGACAGTAGAGGAGGCCATGTCCGTTGTTGCATGCATGAATGCTGTATTTTCGTGTTTCGATGCTCTGATGGACAAATTTAACGTGTACAAGGTAAGTGATGAAACAAAAATTTGTTGAAACAACCTCGCGTTACAACAGCTAAGAAATCAATACTTAATGAGTTTGACATTTTTTCAATACTGTTTCATTGTCACCTTTAGGACTAAACACGCATGGTTCTAGGTAGAAACTGTAGGTCAAATATACATGGTGGCTGGTGGGGCGCCTGAACGAACAGAGCTGCATGCGCAAAATATTGCCGACGTTGCTATTTGTATGATGGAGGAAGTTGCTAAAATAAAAATTCCTGGAAGGGATAGAATTGAAGTACGAACCGGTGAGTAGTGATTACAAATTTTTATTAAAATAGTTTGGTTAATAGTTATTAAAACTAAGTACGCAGATTGAAGTTGATGAGAAACATACATTATTAAAGAAAGGAGAAACTAAGGCTCTTTTACATACAAGGTGCAATGGCAATACTGTTTGAAGTAAATGCTTCGAGCAACCTTGCTGTGGAAGGTAAATTCTATAAGGTAGCACATCGGGCTCATCTTGTGGCCTAAGTGCACATGAACTTGGTTCACACCAACATTTCAAGTTTTTGTCCAACAGTGCACATACGTGTTTAAATAAATATACACTGTCTACACATTTAACAAAAAAATACATTTACAGGTATACACTCGGGGCCAGCAGTGGCGGGAGTTGTGGGGTTGAAGGTTCCCAGGTATTGCTTTTTTGGCGATAGCGTCAACACAGCATCCAGAATGCAGTCGACAAGTACGGTATGGCATGCACTAATAAGTTTGAAAGCAAATCTCTTATTAAGATTTTAGCCGGGAAATATAAACGTTTCCATTGCCACCAAAAATATTCTACCTTCTGACCGCTACTACTTTGAATCCCGGGGTCTTGTCAAAGTCAAAGTAAGAATTTCCACACAGAAATCCATAATACTAGTTAACTTATATTTTAGGGGAAAGGAGAAATGGAAACGTTTTTCCTTACTGGAAAGTAGTCGAACTAGAATGTGGATTAGCTGTGCACCGATAAATTGTTCTTGAACGCCACTGTTATACTTAGAATAATAAAGGTACTTAATATTTATATGAACTGTATAATCGACTGATACTAATAAATAGCAATTGTAATTAAAGAATATCCCGATAAACATTAGTTAATTTCAGAAAAATGTATATTGCAAGGCGCATGTTGTATGTGTGAATAGAAGCGTTCCGCTTTTAACCGTTTGTTTTACAATACAACAGTGTAAAATAATTCATAAAAATTACACAGCTTGTGGTTAATTGTTAAGTGCATCGATCTCAGTAAAAACTGCAAAGTAATTCGTGGCAACTGTGCAGTTCATGGTAAGTTGCTAAGTGCATCGATTACAACTAGCACGATTCTAAAAAGTACGCCTTGACCTTATTTGCTTAACAAGATTACAATAACTTTTAATCTAACACCTGAACTGTATTTATTTATAAAAGGAATCCATCGGAATCCTGTGTAGATGTAAACTTAATACAATGAAATTGAAAATTCATTTAATATGAAACTGAAAAACTTTGAAGTAAAATTAACTACTGTATTATCCAGTACAGGAGGTCAATCTAAAGAAGGTTCATGATAGCTTCTACACATTCTTTAGTGGAGTCATGCAACCTCTTCAACCCTTGTGATGATTTCTTAGAAAAGACCGACAGATCGAAGATGGTATCCAGCAACTTTGTTAAGATGAGTCAGTTGTCTTGGTACCTTTAATGTTGCAGATTACAAGCGGTTTTGTAGTTTGCTTGAGTAACTTCTAGATGGTGGATCAGCCAACTAGACTCTCCTTTGACATGCGTTTTGAAGTACTGCATTTTATTGACAGCGTCTATATGCTGGTTGAAATCCACTAATTTGGTGAATAGATCCTTGAAAGTGACCCATTCTTCAAAATTTTTCTCGAAGATGAAGATTTTAACTTGACGGAGCGAAATGGCTGCTGTATCCTCGCTCCTGGTTGATGCATTGTAACAAATTAATTAATTGGTCGTACCTTTCATTTAACCTATCATACGCAGAACTAAAGTATGCTTGTTCTGAATACATTTCGAAAACAAGGACTTCTTCATCCATCTCTGACACCCTATCCCAAATTGTCTTCAACTCCCGTTGCGTATTAGCGTAGTTTCCAGATTTTCGTTCCTCTGCCATTTGTTCAGCATTGATCATGGCTTGTTTGATCTTTAAAATTCAAATTTGTAATTTTCGAATCCGAAGCCTTTGTTCGGGATTTCCGATCATGGCTTCTTGCTTCTTAGTTTCGGAAGTGTTAGGAACTTCAATTATCCTTCAAACGGTCTGCAAAAAATTTTTGCTCCGCCGGCGCCGTAAATATCCTTAACTTGTTCGAAATTCTAAGTAGGACTAATAATGCTTCAGAGCAAAATATTCTGACAGAAAATCGTCAAAATTTATTCAGGCTAGTTTACATGCACGCGGGATGTGCGACGTGATTATTTCCTGAATAAATAGATAAAATTCAGTTGGCGAAGCATCTTTAATAATCATGTTAAAATTATGCACAAGCGATTAAATTTTGACATAAATTTAACCGCGGTTAAATTTTGACGTTTGAATTTTAGTCATTATGAAACTGACAGAAACCATGGTGATTACGCATTATTATGGATATGAAGGAAATAATCTGTTTAATTTGTGATTAAACAGCCACGAATGTAAACAAAGCCGACATGGAAAGGCTGCAGGTCCTGACGGTATTTATAACGAATTTCTCAACCTTGTGGAAGATGAAAACATTGATCTGCTAACGATCTTTTTCAATCAGATATACAAGACAGCTATTATTCCTAAGGACTGGCTGCAGTCAGTGTTCATTACTATCCCCAAAAAACCAAATGCCAACAAATGTAATCAATTCCGTCTCATAAGTCTCATGAGCAACATGCTAAAACTATTCCTGAAAATACTTCAACAACGAATATATAGGAAATGCGAAACAGATTTAGATGACTCACAGTTTGGTTTCCGACAAGGAATGGGAACACGTGAAGCACTTTACAGTCTCAATATTCTGTTACAAAAATGTAGAGATCAGCAGAAAATTGTGTATGCATGCTTCATAGACTTCCAGACCGCATTTGATAATGTGAGACACGACAACTTAATTAAACTACTCGAAGACAAAAGGCTAGACGAGGAAGACATCAAGTTTCTGAGAAATCTGTATTGGAATCAGTCTGCAACAGTTAGAATTAACGACGAAATCACAAAACCAATTCCAATAAAGAAAGGTGTCAGACAGGGTTGCATCATGTCGCCGATGCTATTCAACATCTATTCGGATGACATTTTCGCCAAGGCGTTACAGAATGTAAATGAAGGCATCAAAGTTAACGGTAAACTTATAAACAACCTGCGCTATGCAGACGATACGGTAGTGTTTGCTGATAATGCAGAAGGTTTACAACGATTAATTGATGCTATAACAGCCGAAGGAAATACCATGGGTCTGAAAATAAACACACAAAAAACAAAAACCATGATATTCAGCAGGAATCCAAATGACCAAATTAACCTTACCATATATGGCCAGCGTATCGAAAAAGTTTCCAAATTTAGATATCTTGGAAGCTGGGTGACGGAAAACACGGACCCAGATTTAGAGATACGTACGAGAATAGAATCTGCTAGATCTACTTTTATTAATATGAAGAAACTTTTAACTAATCGAAGCTTAAACCTGGCCGTACGCTACAGATTTGCCAAGTGCTACGTTTATTCAACACTGTTATACGGGGCTGAAACATGGACTCTGAAGAAAAACACAGAAAAAAAGTTACAAGCATTTGAGTTCTGGGTTTTCAGACGAATGTTGCGGATATCATGGACAGAGCACATCACTAACGAGGAGGTTCTTAGAAGAGTCGGTAGAGATAAAGAATTAATAAGAAACATCAAAAAGCGAAAAACCTCATACCTTGGGCACATATACAGGAACAATAAGTACGATTTGCTTCAACTTCTTATGGAAGGAAAAATAGAAGGAAGAAGAGGTGTAGGACGAAGGAAATGCTCCTGGCTCAAGAATATCCGGGACTGGACCGGATTGAAAACACATTCGCTAATTAGAACAGCGAAAAACAAAGATGAATTTGCCATAGTTGTTGCCAACCTTCAATAATGAAGATGGTACCTTAAGAAGAAGAAGAAGATTACATTTTGACATAAATTTAACCGCGGTTAAATTTTGACGTTTGAATTTTAGTCATTATGAAACTGACAGAAACCATGGTGATTACGCATTATTATGGATATGAAGGAAATAATCTGTTTAATTTGTGATTAAACAGCCACGAATGTAAACAAAGCCGACACTCCGTCGTCATTAATAGTTCTAATTACTGAAACTGCCTCTCCACTGTGCAGCACCAAGTTTAAGGTTCCCCGACAAAACCACTAGCTGTGAATGCTGTCTTGGCTGCCTATTCTGAAGCCGGTTCAACTGGCATCCCGAATATACTATTTCTTTGTTGGTCATTCTAAATATGTTATATAGTCAAACTTACTTTATAATTGTGACAAGTATTAAGACGCACAATACGCATACTCTTAATTGAAGTGTTCCTAATCTATTGACTCGAGAATAATATCGAATTCTAACTAATTTCTACCGCCCATGAGAGCAATATTTAAATGCGAAAAGTAATTTATTAAAATTATCCAGGCCAGTGCATACATTACACTGTTACGTAATTCTGAGCATTACCAGCTCTTGGCTTTTGCTCTTGCTGGGTTTCCAATAATAATGATAATATTGCTATATAATAGACAAGCGAATATAAATTTATTAGCAAGATCCATATTTAATTGCCACAACGAGCCCATTCAATCGGCTTAAAATTGATGCTAGCATTATTGAAGTCGACTATCATAATGCATTATGTGTTGAACGTCACTACAAATGGTTGCGAAAATCAACTAGAAATCTTGTTTTACACCATTCTTCCGCTGTTAGTTTAAATCGACAAAATATGATTAATTGAACGGAATTCAGCTATACTGCACTATTTAGAAAACGAAAAAAAGCTGCTTGGCAAAATGTTTGCCAATAATGGGAACTACAACAATGAAAGTTGGCTGGATAAATCCTCCGACTTAAAGTAATATAATATTAATCGCACAGTAGAGAAAACAACATAAAGTTACATTGCTTGAGTGACGTATTTGAAACATGTTTATAGATGAAATACACTTTTTAACAGATTTCACGTGTAATGAGCCATAATTATTCACTGGAGAGTAGAGTAATTCTAAATATATCAGAGATAGCTGAAATCAGTACAAGAACGGTTCAACTTCAGATAATTATGTACATAATACAGAGTTCATTATAAAAAATTGATGGAATTATGGCATTAGACTAAAATTATGGGTAAAAGATGCATAAAGATAGTTGTTAAAGATTTTTTAAAATCCAAATAAGGAAAATCAACACAGACGTCAGGTAAACTATGTACTCCTAAACAATTTGGTTCTCACAAAATATTAAAAATTGTAAGTAGTAATTATGTTAGTTCAATAGATCTGAAGCAGAATTTAAAGTTATGTCGACACAAACATAGATGATAAAATGTTTAAATAATTATCTGTAAAAATATTCAATACCACATTCTAGGAAATGATCTAATATTGTTTTATTATTGACCCCCGTCATGGGGGCTTCAAAAATTAGAACTTTTACTAGTAGTCTAGGAAGGTCAAGGCTGATATGGTCTCGAAGAAAGAGTACAGATGCCAACTATGTACCCTTAAAAAAATGCTAGCAATGCCGCTGTGAATTCTTAGTAGCTCTGCCAGCAAACCCAATGCCCACCTTCACGTCGTGCCTTCTTACTGTAGTCGTAATAGACTATAACTAACGATGAGAGTAAAAAGCGAATGCTCGGCGCTTTAAAACTAAGACCACTTTGACTAAGGGAGACAACCCCTACAGAAAAATCCTGTTCCTACAAGCATGGAGGTTGGGCTGGGCCACCTTCTCAGAATCCGTAAAAACTTATCAGCTCTTGAAAATTATTCAAAGTCTCGTAAAATGGATGGAAATGTTATAAGACGAAAAAAGGCGAGAAAACGGACCTTGAGAATTGCTACTTGGATTATACGAAGTTTAAACAACAAAGTTTCGGAAGTAGTGAACAAACTGGAAAAGCAAAATATAGATATAGGCGTAATAACAGAATCTAAGAAGAAAGGGGAGGAAGACGAAGATCTAGAAAGATATTGTGATAGTTGCAGAAGGCAAAAAAAAAGGTTGAGGAGGCTAGCATAATTTTCTCTGTTACTTAACCCTTTCGTGGGATTTGTATATTCTGATCTATAAATAAAAAATATTGACGAAATAAGAAAGTGATTTCAAAAAAAGTTACATGAATTTTTCCATAGTATAAGACGCCGCAATAAAATATTTATATTTCTTAAAAAGAACAGAAC